>JASCZW010007963.1:0-57204 GCA_034211315.2 Aedes japonicus
ATTTGTAGCTAGTTAACCATCCATTAAGGTGTGGCTGAGTGTGTACCATTTGAGCTTAAAATGTATGTTGCATTCTATTTGTCGAGCAATGCGCCAGTGTTGCGTATACGCAACATGCTGTCACGGTGTTCTAAACGTCAAAAAAACCTCTAAAAATGCTAAATTTCATTAATGCATCCACAAGACTTATATTTTGATACGATATCGTCGAAAAAAATGTTTTGTGGAAAACGGCGAAAATGGATTAACCAAAGTCTACGCTTCATCCAAATTTAAAAAAAAAATGTATGAAGAAAAGTCTACGAGTCGGGAGTGGACAGATTCACAAATCGTTCTAATTGATGGAAGGCACTTCTCGGATACTATCGACGTTAGGACTGACTACCTTACCTTACCATACCTTACCAATCAGACTTAGGCCGGTGTGGCCTCTTTACTGTTGCATTTATGTATCTTCAGAATGGCGCATAAATTATGCAAGAGTAAACCAAAAGTTGCACCATCAAAGCTGCCTCGCGTATGATATTTTGTTAAGCGTTCGGGGTGTTAATCATTTTCCGAATTCTGAAATTAATTTAATAATCGATTTGGCTCAAAAGGATTGTCATTTTTTTATTACGAGTTTGCATATTCATAAAAAAAAACATTATTTTCACTATAACAACAAGCTTAACAATCTTTGTTCACTTCTGTTCGTTTGACATGTAACAAACAAGCTTGTTATGTTCATGTGTTTCTGCAATTGTTTTTACTATGAAATTACTTGATTATAACTTATTTGTTATTATGATGCTAGAAACATTCGAGATAAGATATCATCGTGTTGAACGCATGTTATTCAAAGCATATTGAAAACGTATAATTAGTCCTACATCTATATCTAAAAACTTCTTGTGTGACCTTAAAGATGTTTCAAATAGATCGATTTATGGCGCTGTTTTTGTCATGTTGTAAGATACCAAAAATAAGTTATGTGTACTAGAAAAATACATGAGATACTGTCTTAAAGATGAATTTTTGAACGTTACATAACAAGTTGTGTTACTTGGGATCATGCTGGAGGCGGTTGTGTTCGATTCCCGGTATGGTCTAAGAATTTTTCGTAAAGGAAAGTTTCTCGACTCCTTAGGCATAACGTATAGTTGTATTTGCCACACAATCATACTAATGCAAAAATGGTACCTGGCAGTTGAGAGCAAGCTATAAGCTCATTGCGAAAGCAATACGCTTGAAACGCTAAAAAAGAAGAAGAAAGAACGTGGATAAAAGTGTCAACTATAATCTTGCATCACCTAAAAAAAAAAAAAGGATGTACAATCCATCTGAAAACATAAAGCGGCCTGATTATTTCATACTGATAGTTACCCCTGATCTTCCAGGAGTTCTTTGAAACTAAGTATACGTTTCATGAAAACTGGAAACGTGTTTCCGAACATATACTCAGACTTCACCACCAAGATTCGGATATTGATTTCAGACAAATAGAACCGACACAGTAAAACGATAGCTAAAAACAAAATTGAATGATGTAAAACACATGAAAAGAATTAAGCGAACACAAGAAAAAATAAATCAGAAGAGATAAAACGAAATAACTCCATACAAAATAGTGGTCATGAACATGAACATGATTGAGAGAAAGGGAAAGCAAACTTGAAAATGTTACACCTTTTGAGGCAGTTGCAACAGCGTAGACTTTTTGATACGAGAACACTACTTCAGAAGACTCAGAACACGTAAATGAAACACCAATGAACTGAACTACAAAAGACTGAAGAAGATTAGTAAAACGCCTTATTAAACTTGGAACCTTAACACTTACTAACATAATAACAAAAATACTACTGAAGAAACATTCACAATTTTTCAAACGTGGCTAGCAAAATTATTGGAAAGCATTTACGCAACGATATCATCAAAAGCCTGGTGTTGAGATTTCTACTCTATTCAGAATCCCGCCAGTAAACCTCAGGGGTTTCCAATATTAATTACCATTCCCATTTTCAACTCAAGTCTTCTCACTATCCGTATAGTTCACTACTCGTCGCTGTATGTACGAGTGCCGTGAATCGGGGCTACACTACTACATCCAAGTGCCCGCCTGTTGTTGGCCCCAACGATGGCCCCCACATCCATCACCACCACAACACCGTCGTCGTAGTTTTTTCTCCTCTCGTTGTTTTTCCTCAATAAAGGCATTCGCAACGACCTTGCAGTAGCGAACAGCGAACGTGATTATGTTTTCTAATAAAATATTTCATATCGACTTCCACACGGAATTGCTGTTGAATCACTAGCCAGTCAGGTGATAGTGCGTTGAATATCCGTTTGTTTTAAGCGAAAACACACGTTCGACTAACAACATGAGGTCCGGTTGGTTAGGTTTCAGACTCACCGACGTTGAAAAATGCCCAAACTTGGTGCTGGTTGAGTGCCGTTTTCACCGGATCGCTGTCGAGTGCCATCTTTGGAATTCGTCGATGGAGCAATAGCATGTCGATGTCGAATGCAGTCAGGTGCATTCGAAGAAATCTTATTTACCATCCGTTACGTAATTGAGGTCTCCCGTTTAGCTTGACCGGAAAATACAACTTTCCCTAATGGCAGTGATAGGTTCGATTGATTGCAAAAATAGTATAAGTCTGAAACAGTAGTCATAGAACAGGTCAGTCGGAGACTTATTATTTAAAAAAAAGGAGAAGAAGGAGGTATAATTAAGATTAAAAGAACGCTGCAACGAAAACAAAACGCAGGCGCCATATAAACATTCATGTTTTGATTAGTTCAAACACGTACTATCCAGGTTATAACCGGACTGAACCAGTTGACCACCGCTGTCATATTTGCTGCTGTTGTTACGGCATTAATACTCCTGTAAACACCTCTACATAACGGGTGTATACACACATCTAGGGGTGGCATCGCATTCTGGCACCGAATCAAGCGAAAGGAAAATTTCGCCTTCCCGTCGAATGATAACGGTTGCAAAAACAAACCGTTCCCACAGTCGGGCACAGTGGTTCTTGCTGCTCTTGTGCTAATTGTGCATATGGTGCTAAGGAGGGCTAGTTATTGCGATGAGGAAATGCGCACCTTTCCAGTAGTGCTCTAGAATCGTAGTTTTTCTTTTCACCGTTTCCTCGAGGTCTTTGTGACTAACCCAGATGTGCGGTTTTCAAGCGCCAGGGCCAGGTGGCTTTTCATATGTACTCCTATACATACTAAGGGATGTGAGGTGGGGTGGTAGTGTGGATGAATTATGGCTACGCTTGTTTACGTTCTACGGCGCAGGAAAGTAGCTTGTTATACTAGTGTTGTGCTGTGAGAGTGCAGAATGAAAGTATCTGGACTATCTAGCATTCTCCGTGCCATTGTAACCTCCTACACGTTTTGAAAAAACTACCCACCAGAGCAGTTAAGTATGGGAAACCAACGTTGAGTATAATCATGTTAACCTAGGGACCAGCGTCGCCACTGTTGATTCTGCAATTGGGACACTCTTAAGCGTGACTGCTACTTGGCACCCCAGTGGGTCTGGGTTCAATCCCAGGCGACGTCGGTGGTTTTTCTGAGGCTGGTCACGTCTTCCTTCGGAAGGGAAGTAAATCCGTTGGTCCCGGCTCATATTCGGGAGTCGATAGGTAGGGTCTAGGTGGTGGAGTCGTCTCCCTGGCGTCGGTGATTGTTATCATGTGAGGAAATAGGCCGACGGAAAATTTAAAAAAAAAACAAATTGGGACACTCTCCCAAATCGATTTGGTGTAAAATTGAGGTCCCGGCAATATTCTAAAATACTCTTTCACGTACGTTTCGTCGTCCATCAAACCACACGGGGAGGGATTGTCCAAAATACGGTTGTACAGCTTTCGGGACTTCATTTTGGCACAACACTTTTGCTCCTGAGATTGCTTTGGTACTTTCTGCTTCCTGTATCTTTCTTGGCCAAATCACGAGTAGAGGCTGATTTGTTCTTCTGAGTATAATCGACGTGTTTTTAGTCCAATTTTGGATGGCAGGAACCGGGTGTTCGTCCAGTTCTCGGCAGATCCTGCAGGATGTACTGCACACCATACTTTTCAATCACTCGTATTAAAGTTGCACGTTGACCCTTTTGGCAATCAGATTGTACGATACATCCTTTTCAGGTCGCCTAGTATGCAAAATTCTTTTTTCGAAGTTCAAGTATTTCAAAAGAAACTGTGATAATGAAAAATGAAACGAACCAAAATAGGCTGCTATGTAAACATAACCACATAACATAATATGCACTAGTTTAAGCTCAATTACGTATCCAATTTTTATATCTTCTTTTCGATACACTCTTTAGATTTTGTATTAACTCTGCTCATGATTCTTAGGGCATTTTGTCGAGAAAATTTATTTAAAACAAAAAAGCAAAAAGGATTCATGGTGCAGTAAATCGGTGACAGTGAAAATTGATAAGTTATCAGCATTAAAGCAGACTTTCCATCGGAAGAAAAACTGTCGTCAGACCCGAAATTTCCTTTCAACAATAGGATTGATAGGGTAACGGGATGTAATGTTAGCCTAGCTCCTTCATTCGGCATATGTTCCAAATATGTTATTGATTCGGCGATAATCAACAAAATCATGCTGCTATTAGGATGACTGATGTAATACGAGGTAATTGAGACAATATTAATCAACTTATAGCTGTTCACTTCTGCGTAATTTTCGATTTCTTGAACTTTTGGGGCATCATTATTTCACTGATTAAGCAGAACAGATGATCGGCATGACCTTCAAGTGATCTAAATATGGCTTAATTAAAAAAAAATCGATAAAACAAGTAATGCAGATAATTGTTACACATTACAAACTAGCTGTTCACATAGCTAAAATAATAATGATTTTACAAGAAAATTGTAGATCCAATGTTGGGGACATATTTTTTTGTATGTTCCCAACTATGGCCTGTTGTATCAATAACGTAGAAAAAACGTTGTTATTGATATATTTCAAGTGGAAACGCATGAATTTGTGGATTTTTATATTCCAGTGGCTCATTTAAACACAAACCGAAGGAACAAAATCATTGTGTAGTGAATTTTAATGTTTTCGTTATTGAATGGCTGATAATTTACATATGAACATCACTTAAGTGTTTCGAGGCAGTTTACTTTAGTTTGATTTGTAAAATTGTTTGTTGGGTAAAGAGAATACAGCTTACAACGCTTTGAATCAGAAAATCAGAAAAAAAAATCGTACATAGACAATATTTAATAATAGATCTATCGAATGGGATGAACTTGCATCCACGATTAGACCCAATTTGGTGCCTATAGACCAACATTAAATCCATATCCCTTGAATGTTTCTGACTTTATAAAAAGAGTTGTGCAACTTTTTGTGAAACATGCTACAAAATGTCTTATCAAACTTATCTTTGCAAGTGCCTTACTAGTTGAATCTCGCTTACAGCTTAAAAATTGTATGAGTTATAATGAAAAATGTGATCGATGGTTCCATAATAGGCTGAGTCAAGGGACACATACCCTATATGGAGTGCTAAGCAAAGTGCTCGCAAAAAAAAAAACAGATTGATCGGATGTTAGTTCGCCTCCAGCAAACTGTACACCCTTCTGGTGTGCAACAAACTAACATTGTTAGAGCGGTTTTTTATTCTTGTCTTCGTTGATATTAGCTGTTTCATCAATGGGGGAGGAAGGAGATCCAAATGTGGATTAGTTGGATGAGAGAATTATGCTATCCAGGAAAATGTCTTTAAGTTACTCATCTGGTTTGTGGTAGATATCCTTATAATCGGTGTAGTTTTTAAATCGATCGTGAGATTATAGTTGAATTATTATTCAATTGTACTGAGAGAGATTAAATATCACATATGTAATGAATTTATTGCATATGTGTGTCAGCCTCTGGTTTTCTCATCCAAAACTTATGAAAAATCTTTCCATTTTGGTTTGTTCTGTTCCCATAGGGCGAGTTACAGCGCTAGAAAAATAAATTATACAGTCTTACCTACAGTTAATGCTCAAGTCCCAACCGTTTAAAGAGAAGCATCGTTTAAACTGCTTAGACTGAACTCTCCCAACGGCCAACCATTGAGTTTGTAATACAGTTTCGTTCTGTACACCAAGCAGGGCACTCTATCTAGCTATTTTCTCCGACTATCTACATTCAGTAGCATAAAAAGCCGAGCAGAATTTTGCTTCCAAAAAGCGCCATTTTCAAAAGGGCCAATGTCGCAAATGTAAACAATAACTTCTTCCGCAGATTTCTGGAGAATGCTAACCAAATCATAGTTAATTACCACGATGTTTGTACAAAAGATGAGTTCTCCTTTACAATAGAAGTGATAGTTAACTTGAGCGAGTTTGTATTGTCAAGAAATTTGCGGATGAAGCCATTGTTTACGTTTGCGACATTGGCCCTTATGAAAACTACATGTCGAATTATCAATATTTTTAGCTGAAAATTTTACAACACTATAACCATTGTATTTATGTGACCATAATTTCACGTCGATAAGGTTTATAAATTTGAAGTTTTCAAAACATATGTTCAAAAATTTGATGGATTTTGGGCATACCAATTTAAAAAATCCTTTTTCTGTGAAAAATTTAGATAGCATGTTAAAAAATTCACCATAGCCTAAAAAAATATAGAAAATAATGTGGACGAAATTTGAACTGTTTGGACTACAGCTGGCCTCAAAAATGACGCACTAACATGAGTATCTTCCTTTTTCACCCGATACTGAGCATGCTGAAATATCGGTGCAAAAAAAGCTGAGGCCAATTTTACTAATATACATTGGTTATAGTATTCTCAAATTTTCAGCCGAAATATTGATAATTGACAAAGTTACAGAAGCAAAATTTTGCTCGTCTTTTTTTTTTGCTATTGAGTGTAATTTCCCTTTTTCTTTGATTTCTACTGAAAGTTACGTGAGTTCCCTGCGTCTTCTTAAGCTGGATACCAAATCCTCTATATCTCTTACCGTTGCATGGACGTGGTCAGTTGTGCGAAGGAAGAGTGTCTCTTTGGAGAGTATTTCTCATCGTAGCTGCATCCATGAGGTGTGCAAACGATAATGCTAATGCTAATGCTATGCTAACGATTATTAGTACACGGAACCGAAACCGCTTCCAGATAGATGAAGGTGTCAATGACTGACGATTAATAATATATGTTTACCATGCATTCGAAAAGCATACAAATAAATAGGATGTTTCATTTGTGTGGACAAACCAGTTATCAAATCAATAAAGAATATGGAATGATCTCACCAGTCTTCACTTAATTACTGCCTCTACCGAAAGATGCACCAGTCATCGTCATCGCCTGTTGGGTTGTCATTTCAGGGGTGAGCCCCTTGAATAGGGTTTAATTTTAAGCCATCCTTACAGATATGGATAGTTAAAAACCGGCAACTAAATATACATAATATTGGTATTTTCAACCTACCTGGGGCAATTCGGTATTAAAAGACATTTGGAAAATGCGAAAATTAAAAAAAAACTTGATCCACCCGGGAGATGTGTTCGAGGAACGTTTGTGGACAGCCAGGAAGCCTGGATCGGGAGGCGGAATAGAAAACCGAAAGTCGCAGAGATGACAAAAAGAAACGGTTAGCGATTTTAAGCGAAATTCCAACCCCTCTATACAAGATTTGCCAAACAAGCTGCGAGTGTCGTCCATGCATTGAACTAAAAGACGAGCGGGACTGCTGTCGTATAAGAAGGTAGTGACTTCGAATTGCATGAGCAAGATTGACCGTCCACGGATGCTACTCCGTTATTGCCAGATCAGCTGTATTTACACAAAGAATCAACAGATGATGTTTGGGACTAACATACATCCTCAATGTGTAAAAACTGGTGACCCATTATGAAGCAATACCGGCGCCGGCCGTGCCCGAATGCTGGTCAAGTAGGAAATGGGAAGGAACGTGTTGACGTGATACTCGTTTTGAAGGAAGCCGAGAAATCATCTGCACTTCCAAGAGAAATCACTGGGATGTTGGATAGTTGGGAGAAGGCTATCAGCAGGGGTACGTTAACGATGCACTGGGACTGAAAAAGAAACAAAAATAACGAAAAACAAAACAAAATAAACAAAATAAAACAGGATATTAGATATTGTCTTCAAAATTTGGTAGAATAAATTATTTGTTGCCTGAAAAGAAACAAAATTAAGAACAAAGATATAAGTAGAATCCTTGTAATCCCCCGGATGTTTGAAGAGCTTAGCCATTTCTCTGAAAAGATACTAAGAGTTATTGTTGCGGGCTGTCGATGGTTGATTATAACTATGTGTTGGACACTATTGGCTGAAATGAGCATTGAATGAGAATATTTCATTGAATAAATGACTATAATACTCAGTTGTTTATTAAGCTGAAGCCCATTCGAGCTATATCTGATGAACTCAGTCGGCTGTTCTACTTAATAGCCCCTTAATCTTGAAATGTTACTGGTCTATACTTTTACTGTCACCCTTCATTGTTAGTGAGTTGTTTGAAGGTTAGTTATTGGTTTGATCTATAAACAAATCATCTGAAAGCTCATTTCTCTTTATCTCTTCCGCTCAGCTACTCTCAATGTATGCTTCCCTAAGCAGTCCCTCCGCATCCTGTAATAACCTAACTAGAAATTCACAATCCACCGATTCCAAATCACGAAAGAAATTCCCACCGCCTAACATGCAAGTGGGCGGAATGTTACAACTTGGAAAAATTGTAAAAGAAATCGATGAATCAACCCTCTCAGATTTAACGCTAATATGCTGTTATGATAAATTTACAAGCTCATAACTGCATGCTAGTTTGTGATTTGAAAAGTGTCCAGATTCATGAACAAAAAGTTCGGGTACTGATGCAGCACGGCATCCGAACTTTGGATTTGGAAATTTGTGTCGCTTAACAAATCCTCAAACAAATGTGCAAAAGCACGTTGGCCAATATTTAGTGTCAACCAGTGGGTACGTGTGCTCTACTCCAAGTTCCCCTTCTTTCAAACTCACCTACAATTCAATTTACCCATTGAGTTGGACACATCACAATAGAAAATATTGTGATGGAGCACGGACGTTAGGTTACTAGATGTATGAAAAATACTCTATAACCTATTTAGGATTATATCTGAAAATCCAAATTTGGCCAACACCCACCAGAAGGTAGTGACTTCGAATTGCGATGATAAACACAACAAGACGACCAAGACATAATCTCGGAAGCACTCAAAGCTTTGCACGTTCCAGGACAAGAGTTTGATACAGTAACCAGAAGCGGAATGATGGCGACCATTTTAAGGCATATGAAACAACTGAAGTTTGTTAAGAAATATCTGGTTTGTCTTTCTGTAGCTGTGGTTTCAAATCGACTTTTGCATTAAAACCGGGACCAGGAAGTTTATGTGAACGACTGTCTACAGGGTATCCCACAATAGGTGTCACTAAAACAAAATGGGATTAAAGCAAAATAAATCAACCAAATCATAGCATTTATTTTTAATTTCAAAAATACAGGTTATAGAAATAAACCATATTCATTCACTTCGAATCTCTCGACCCGTTTGCTTGATAACTTTGCGCAAAAACTTTGTAAAACCATCGTAACAGGCACGCACAATTTCCTGATGAACTTGGTCCCAAATATCAACCCAATGTTTCTTGAATAGATCTAAAGTATTCTCTTTCGTAGGGCATATAGGGCATATGAAGCAACAAACAAACAAAGTAATCAAGTGGGTTGAGATCCGGTGAAGATGCAGGCCATTCTTCACTTGTGATGAAATCGGGCAAATTTTCCGCGCAGCACGCTTGTTTGATTATGACTGTCCTGAAGGAGTAAGAGCTTTCCATCCGAAAAAAAAATCTCACGGTCACCGTGCCGAACCAAATATATCTGCTTCTTGGGACCCTGGCTTGATTGTGACGCTCCATCAACCCGTGAACCCGTTGTTTCTTGTACGGCTTGCATTCCAGATCATGTCTGAGGAGCCTTTTCATTGAAGCACGGCACATTTGAAATTGTTTGCAAAAACGGTGGGGAAACGTCTTATTCACTCCCTCTCACATTTGATCTTTTTCTTCGTTCTGGCAGATCGTCTGGCACCTCCTTTGTTTTGATTGACATTTCCAGTTTCCTTGAACCGTTTCAAGGTACGAAAAACAGAACGCTTACTCACTCCGAACTGTGTAAGGCTGTGTGATATCTGATAGGGTCTAAGCTTTTGTATATATAATTTTAAAACTTGCTCCCGTATGGCTTCCATGGCAGCTCATAAATATAAACAAACGAAATCGCTTATTTATCTTCAGTGATAATCTGTCAAAAGATTACACTAAAAACGAATATAATCAATTGCGCTGTTCAAATTACCCAGCTGAAATAATCCAAGACTGAAAAAAAAACCAAGACTGTTGCTAACGTTTCGTGAATAAAAGGCGGGCTCTTCTCCCAATCTAGTGGGAATTTTTACTAGGGGAGGGCTCGGTTTTGGTGTGGTTTCAGAGGAACTTGTTTCTGGAAGGAGATTCTCTGTAGATCCCTGTAGCTTTGGGTTGAGCGTAAGTGTATCTGCTTACGGGCCCAAAATACGTGTTTGACCCTTTCAGACAGGAACATGATGAAACATTTACCACAGTACAATCTTGAACAAATCGTTTAATTAAAATATTTCAGTGCTATAGGCAGTTGCCTTGCTACATTAGATGGTAGCTCACATCACAATAAACAAAAACGACAGTCTACGACAACTTCGACAAAAAAAATCGACAAAAAATCAAAACTGACACACGTAAATAATGGCTTCTTCCGTAAATTTCTCGTAGCACAAAGGCTACCCATGTGAGCCTCCAATTCAATCGAATAGGTGAACTTTTCCTATTCGAAATGACCGTGATGGATTGATCAGGCGAGTTTTCAATGACTAGAAATTTGTGGAAAAAACCATTGTTTACGTTTTCCAATTAGGCAGTTAGTTAATGAAAAATCTTTGTCGAATTATCCCATGCTGTTTGGGTCGGATTTGGCATTCTTCCATTAGAAATATTGGGTCATCGGAAAGCGGAACATTAAGAAAAAAATGTGAGAAGCGAAGAACAGCCAAACTTGCTTTCTACAGGCAAATGAATTAGACTAGGTTCAGGGGGCGACCCCGGCATATTGATTAACATCCATACCTCTCACGCCAAAGTCACGAGTTCAAATCTCACCCCGGAGAAGTTACGAAAATGCCCAAAAGTGTTGTTTGAGTGACTACAACGGAAGATGAACCAGCCCGAGGCTGAAAATCTCGATAATTAAGAAACAAAAAAAATAGACTAGGTTCAGAGTGTCAGTAGTTAAACGTAAGATCATATTATCAATCTAATCGTTGTTGGCTGATCTTACGTATTGTCTGTACAAAAATTGTTACATCCTGTAGCGTTGTATATTTTGAAATTGTTAGTAAATATTCAAATGAAATCAAATCACGAATTTATGACAGGATGCGGCTAGAATTGTTTTTCACTTCCACTTGCAGTACGGATATAACTAATATTTACCCACATATCAGTATTTTTTAACCAACGCTGTAACTCCACGGCGGAATGGAGCAAAAAAAAAAATCTACAACATCAAAGTACATTTCACAAAGCCCAGCACAACACAGCGTACGAACAACAGAGGGAAATTACAGTGACGAAAACGACAAGCGACGTTTAAATACACATAACCTTCCCATGCATATATAGGACGAGGTGTGTACAATGTGTAGAACCTGAAACCCGTCGTGATAGTTGTGGAAGGAGCAGCAAAACCCCGCAACCAAGAATGAATTGTTTACATTTGCTAAAAATAGCTTGACATGGCACTGAAAAGTGAAGTCAGTGCCATATTCGTTCGTTCTCTAGACGTGTGTGTGCAGTGCATAAATGCTGCTGCAACTTTGTGCATTTTGCATGACACGTCTAGGCACGTAGGTGCAGAGATATTAAGTCACATGAGTGATAAAAGTGCACCCGGAGAACTTTTCCCTCGAAAGCAGCAGCTCAAGCATACCTACTTACCTACCGGTTGTTATTCCAAACGAGTGCCACCTTCAAACTTTAGCAGAAGGAAAATCTTCAAATTGGAAATAATTACGCTGCTTGCTCAGCAGGATTCAGTTATTCCACAGTTCGACTGAAAGGAATTTGAAATTAACTTTTCCCCTTCTGCGGGTGTACATCGGAATGTGACAGAAAGTTGCTTAAATGACCTTGCGGGTGTGGAATCTTTCTGCACTTGCACCCGTTCGTTGTTGGCGTGGCAAATTGACCGACGCTGCTGTGGAATGCTTGATCATTGCAACCCAAGGTGTGAAAAGTGCAACGTCGTTGCAATTCAAGATGGAAATGGAGCACTTTTTCTTCGAATGTGAAATTGTGTTGAATCGCATTAGGTGTCAAATTAATTAAATGCATGCAACGCTGTTCCAAGATCTCTAATTGGTTAATCCGATTTTAACTTTTCGAACGTTTGCTCTCACGCTAATCTACGAGCGAAGCCTTTCTCCACGAAAGTTTGCATCGAAATATTTAGCGTAGTTTGTGACTTTCCATTTCGAGTGGCGGTGGTGGAGTTGTTCGATAGGAGATCATAATTGAGTTTCATCCTAGCTACCTCACTGATGCAATTGCGCCGACAAAGTTTCCTTCTTGTAATGCCACCTCCACCAGCACTCTTGTCCCCTAGCTAGCAGGGGGCAAAAGCGCTAATAAATTATACGACCCACGTTTTTGCGGGCCGCCTCCCCCTGTCTCTCCCACTGTTGCCTTCTGTTGTTGAACATTTCGATCATGCCTTGTAGGGTTTTTTTAGGTTTGCAAAAAGTGCTCACAACACACACGTCGCATCGTCCTCTAGTAGACCTCTATATAGACAGAGGAAGATGACGGCAGTTCCATGAGTTATCTCTATCTCTCTCATTCAAACGCCACCATGAATGGCAATACACTGCACAGTCCCAGACTTGGGGCACACGCGAAGGCCGAAGATTTCCCTCACGACCGTCGCCGCGTTGCTGATCGATTAGAGATATTCATAAATCATGATATTGCCGCCAACACCTCCTTCAACTCTCCGGCATGGCGAATCCTCCGGTGCGCATTTAGCGGCGGGCAGGCGGGGGCACACTCTAAATTCAAAGTGCAGAGCCAGACACTGTTTGGCCGTACCTTAAAGATTGTGGCGAGAGGAGAAAGTGAGATTGCTGTCGATAGATACTACATTGGAACTCACGGTCTTTGCACAAGTTGCCATGTTTTCCTTTTAATTTCTACATGGTAATTGAATTTTTAATAATAATAATAATAATAATAATAATATCGTTATAGACTGAATTTTTTATGTTGCAAGCAATGGAGAGCGGTTGTTTGCAGTATAGTTAATGTAGTGCTTTAGGATGAGCGTCCACTGAATTTGCCCTCATATCAACGACAGCGGCTCACGCAAAATGAATAAATACACCCTTAAGTTGGATTTTTTTTTCCACGCCAGCAAAAGTCTACGTTTTAAGTGGTTTTTCAAATCATTCGAACCGTGAATTGAAATTAGAGCATTGAAATACTTAAAATATAATTATGATAAATTCGAAGTGAAGGGTCACACATCACATCAAATTGCATCACGGAAAAGAAAACGTCTACAATAGATTTTTCGCAAGCACCTGTAAGACCCTCAACTCTCTCATCGGGACATCGGAAAACAACTCTGAATCGGGCAGTCAACGGTGAGTCGTGTGATTAACGTTACTACGAAACTCTGAACATCGAACGGAAGGAAGAAAGCGGTCAGAATGGATGTTCTATTATTGATCAGGATCACAAGCGTATCGTGAAAGCATTTAAACGGAATCCCAATGATTCGGTCAGGGGTGTGGCCAAAAAGTTGAATCTTTCCAAGTTTTTCGATCAGAGATCCAAGGACCGGAAAGGACTGCATACGTACGAAGTGCAAAGAGCTCCAAATTGTGACGAACGGCAAAATACGGTGGGAAAGTCAAACTGTACACCTAGATGCTGACGAAGCCTCATTGATGAGACTTGCGTCAAGGCGGACTTCCGGCAGCCAACCATTGTAAAATACTGACTAAAATATGAAGCAGGTACTACGGAAGCATCCCAAGAAGGTCAAACTCAGGAAGACATGAAGAAAAAGTGGGTTTCCGTACAGAAGAAGCTGCAGCCAGATGTTCTACAGAACCAAATGAGTGGAGTTTAGCGTAAGGTGCGAGCGTACAGCGATAGTATAGAAAGTTGAATGAAATAGATAAGCCAAAAGCTTACTAATGGGTTATATTTTATTGTCTGAAAGTTTGAAAAGGATCGATCAACTAGGTAGTTACTACCTAGTGGATTTGTGGAAGCCCGAAATTAATGTCTGATACCATTTAAAATTTGAAATTGGTAGGCATTTGTTTAGCACAAAAAATATCAAATGTCCTCAAAAAGCATAATTTTCCTTTACGACACTATCTATCTATTTGTAACCGAAGGGTGATAATGGGGAAGATGGTTGGTTTTTCGTGAGCTGTCACTGGTTTTCTGTTTTACCATGATTCAAAGTTAACTCTTTCTACTTTAGATAATGTTCTGGAGAATGATACGTAAAACTGGGAGAGAGGTTGTGTGCTTTTGATCTGCATTGCTTTATCAAGAAGTAGAATAATTTTGTTTAAATTATGAACAAAATCTTGTGTGCAACTTAATGTTATGTAATACCAAAATATTAAAGTGTGATTTTGTAAATCTACTGAAACATGCGCTGAATATTTCGATGTTTGATGCAGCCGTCTCATGATCTCATACGGTCTAAATTTCTTCAAATATGAATCTGCTGTCAGCTCTCGTGTTGCTTCCTTGTTTATAGCGTAACGATAACAAACAATCTTCCAAAACAAATCACATCCGTCAAATTTCAGATGACTACACGTACAATGAAAAATATGCACATATCGCTAAAAACAACAAAACAAAAAAAAACTGACAGGCAACCTTTGCCACCCTGTAGATAAGACGTTGAGATTTTCGTATGGAACTTGTGTAAATTTTCTTGTGTGGACATTTCCGTGTTTTTCTTTTGCAACACTACAACATTTCATCTAATATGAGAAATAGAATTAGAATAACGTGAGTGCCGTACTTTACCATCGTATTATACAGCTTGTCCTACCATAATTGTGTAGTTGCTGTAATTCGTTGTCGTGCCGACAAAATGTATCTAATGAACCAAATTCCAAATAACTTTTCAATAGCTTGCGTTGATTTTTTTGTGATCCTACGGTTATGTGACACTACACCACCAGGCTACCGTTAAAGAAGCCGTGTTGGAAGTCAAACCAATTGCGACGATGGTATTCCACCTGAGAAAACTGAACATGATGGCGCCCCTCTGGAACCGAAAGATTCTAGAAAATATGCTCGCTACGTTCTTCGGTACATTTTGGTGGCTGTGATGATGAGCTGAGATCTTTCCATTTTAACATCTTGTTGATCAAATTCATTCTGTTACCACTC
Source organism: Aedes japonicus (assembly GCA_034211315.2). Classification (NCBI taxonomy): domain Eukaryota; kingdom Metazoa; phylum Arthropoda; class Insecta; order Diptera; family Culicidae; genus Aedes; species Aedes japonicus. The sequence goes on from JASCZW010007963.1 coordinate 15,529, forward strand.
AAGAATTAGCTTGACTGTTCGTTTTAGTCAGGTTCTGTGTGTTGTCGGGGGCTTCAATCGCTCAACAATGTATTGTGATGCAGTAATGTTCCGGAAATATTTATAGCTTTAAATGCTAGGACAAGAATTTGTAGCCATGTGGCCATAGTCAGAGGAAAAACATATTCGCAGACATTCTTTGTTTTCAGAGAGCGAGTAATAGCACTATAACCATAAGCCATATGAGGTGACGTAATGCTTGAGTTCCAACCGTTTGAAGAGTAATGGAGCATACTTAACCTTCTAGTTTAGATATCACAACTATTTTCTGTTTACCTACTCCGACTAATAATTTCCTTTTTCCTTTGATATCTAATGAAGGCTGTGTTCGTTCCCTGTGTCTTCTTAAAGTTGATACCAAATCTTACTTATCTCCAACGGTGTTGCATAGACGTTGCCTCGATCGCTCATGGAGGAGTGTCTTTGTGGATTGCGCGAAGAAACCTTTCAGTAACGGGTTGCGTTTCATGGTGGCATGCAATGTTTTCTCCGAATTATTCCTTATTGTAGCTCCATCCACGAGGTGTGCAAATGGCAATGTTGATTTTCTTGTGGACATTTTCGAGTTCTTGTGATCTAACTTACAAATACTTTATCTGAATGAACTCAATTAAAATTTTTTTGTGATCCATTTCCAGAAGTGTGAAATCCCCCGGAATGCCTCTTACAATTCCAATTTCACTTTATAAACACATAGTTATTAGATTACAGCTAAAATGCAACGCATAATAACCTTTATGTATAAATCAGCAACTCGAGAAAAAACGCGTTCTAATTTTGCTTTTTATGTTGTCCAGCGATTAAGTTTTGTTGTTTGTTGAAAAATTTCAGTAAACACATTTTGAGTTTTTGTTTTTGATTAATATGAAAGTAGAGATGATTGGCTACCAATTCCATTGACAGTCTCAGTTATGACAAAAACTCAAATCGGACCGATTTACGATGAGTGGCATATCAACCCGATGATCAATTTACGCTCTAATTACTGTACCATTGACTCAACTAGGACAGAAATTGTTTTCTTAAATAAAAAGGGACAAAACCCTTTCACCAGCGATACATTTTATTCATCAAAATCATTTTCTGATGTGTTTGTTTTTCATATTACTTGTGCTGCCCAACTAGCAACAAATATTCCTGCATTGTTATCTGCAGGGTTGTAAACCAAAGGGATATCAGACAAAACGTAGGTAGTGGGATCGATAGTACGATAGTTCAACAAAACAAGACCAAAAAATATTAGGAATTTTTTTTTAATCTGATCGATCTCCCAAGTACAACAATGATTCATGTTCAATCGAATTGGCTCATACACTTCTTTTTCAACTCGCAACATTTTTTGACTTGCGGGTCAAATCTTCGGTTCGCCCTACACATTGCTATGAGCTACAGGTGGTTATCCACCGATTGCCTGTCGATCTGCCAAATTTGAAGACATCTGCATTGAGTTATTTCAAATATTATATTCCGCCCACTATAGCACAAAACATTGCGATTGGAGATGACGAAAAAAAGAGTATAGACCAAGTCTCCCGGTTGATGCCTAAACGATAAGCATAAACATTCTATTCTATTCTATTGTATTATAACGCTCAAACAGCCAGTAATTAAAAGCATCCTGAAAATACTATAACAGTATATTTCTAGCAACATTAATATTTGAGGCATATCTGTAATATGGCAAAATATTAAAACAGCCAGGCCCACTGTGTAGAGTATGTGGTAAAAGATGGTTCAACAATAAACGGCAATCAAATTATCCACATGATGAATAAGTGATCAACGAATATTTCGATCGTAAGAAAAAGGGAACGGGGACAACCGTTCTTCCGTCTCGGTTTAAAAAACGATGAGCATAGAAATGAATAATAACATAAAGTTGCCAGAAGGCAACTCAATCATAACTTTAAATGGATTTGCATAGATTGCTGCCTTTCTAAGGTTCAACACGCTTGATGAAGGTATAAGTTGCAGTAGTAAAATAGTTCGTAGCGCGTTATTGTATAACTTGAAAGTTTACGGCAAAACAGATTCCCCTTTGTGCATCGACAGTGTACGGTTGTGTCGATGCTTTGTTGAGTACTATTTTGTTATCGAGTATAGCGCGCTGTTTATCTCTTCTCGTAAACGCAAACATTCAGCAAGCTACGCTTACCGTAAATATAATGAACGGTGAAATTGACACACCTGCACTTCTGTCTCGCATTGACTTCCGAGTGGAAAGACAACTCTAATCTACTCATCTCTACTGGATTTCTTACGGTTTTAATGAGCAACTGACATAATGTGTTCAACCTTTTCGTTGGTTGACGACCTCTTCTACTTTGAAGAATCTTCAAGATATTTTAATAATAGAATAACTGCATCAAGACTGCTACAATCTAGGCTACAATAGTTTTAATATACATTCATGTCGACTACGGTCAGATGAATTAAACAAAATGAATAAATAAATAAATATCTTGAAACGAGTAAATCACTATCCCATTCTGTGAAAGATTCAAACTACATCTTTACTGTTGGTATAAATCGACCCATATTGTCTTGAAACGTTAACACAAACCGAATTGTTTTTCTAACGAAAAACCAGTATCACACTTTGTGAGTGTCTTAAATGGCATCCTTACTGTTGATATAAATCGGTTAAAATCAGAAATCGGTAATATTATTCAGATGCTTTACTAGACGCCGCGTAAATTCACCTTATCCTTGTTATACAAAATCTCAGTGATTCTTCGTGGAAGTGCAGAGGTCTTCTCAGCTTCCAATAAAGCGAGTATCACGTCAACATATTCCTACCCTTTCCTTATTTGATCTGCATTTGGGTGGGGCCGGCGCCTGTATGGCCTTTGTTTGGGATCATCAGTTTTTACACATTGAGGATGTATGTTAGCGCCAAGCATTGTCTGTTGGTTCTCTGCGCAATAACAGTAGATCTGGCAGCAACGAAGTAGCAACATCGAGCAGTCAATCATGCCCTTTCGAAACTTAATTTTTTTGTTTATTATGTAGTTATATGCTAATAAGTTTGTTGCTTATTAGCTTATTTCCGAACCTCAATTTAATGCTCTAGACGTGCTTTACCTGTCATTAGTTGAGTTATTATTTGGTTGGTTTTTATCTGTGAAGCGGAAATCAGACTTCCAATCAGGCACTTCTAACTGCTGGGTGAATATTAAGACGAACCATTGGTTCCAGACAGTGACGGTTATTCCTAGAGTCGAAGTGACATTTGTCACTTAGTGAAGTGAGAAAAGTCACCTGCAGTGACGTGATTCTCCATTTGATTTTCCCAGGAGAGTAACGTCACTGCAGGTGATTTTTCTCACCTCGCCAAGAGACAAACCTCACTTCGACTCTCACTAACCATCTCTCCCGTTGACCTGTGTAGGAAAGTGTGCGCGTGTATTTCATTACAAGTGCACACCACTTACAAAGGGTACGGCGAAACTTGTGACCGAGAACGCAAATCTTGGTTTCAAATGTATGGATTGTCTATCAGACCCGTTTTGTGGTGGGCAGGAAGATGCGATCTCGGACGCCAAGAGGATAGAGGAAGGGATGAAAACACTCTCGAACTCGATCACTGGCATGCGAGATCAAATTTCTGCCCAAATAGACGACGCGTTGAAAAACGGGATGGAACAATTGAGACAAAATGTATGTGGGTCTCTTGAAAAATTAATATGTGAGAAATTCAATGCAATGACAAGTTCACTTTTTGAAATTAATGCGCAGAAAAATGTAGCTGTGATGAATGATGCCCGCGCGCGGTCTGCGACGGTTCACTCTGAATCCGATTCGATGCAAATTGGCAAAAACGTAGGATACAAATTAGTGATAACGATGATGTATTTCAAGACAACGCAACTTTTGCGGATGTCGTCAAACGCAGTAAGGAAAATGTCAATAAAAAAGTAAACAAAATAGTAATAGTAAATTGAACAGTAGTAAATCAAGCAATCGTAAGGCTCGTCCGGTTATTGTGATCAAACCAAAAGAGTCCAAACAAGCTTGCGATGAAACTCGTAATTTTTTGAAAACAAATTTAGATCCAAAAACACACAAGATTAGCAATTTTAGGAATGGAAAAGATGGTGCCATTATTGTTGAATGTGCCATCGGTGCTAATGTATCGAATGTGAAAAATGGTATTGAAAGCAATCTGGGTGAAAATTATAGTGCTGTTGTTCCCACGTCGGTGCCAAGATTGAAAGTAGTGGGCATGAGCCGTCAATTATCCTCCGATGTTTTCATTGACTATTTGAAAAGTCAAAATGAAGGCATCGAAATAAAAGATGTAAAAGTAGTAAGAATGTACGAAAATCCACGGTTCATATACAGCAAGTTTAGTGCGGTAATTGAAGTCGATTTGGGTACTCTACAATAGATATGATACAGGCAAAAGGAGGTAAATATAGATTTTGATCGGTGCTTTGTGTATCCTGATATTAATGTGCTTAGATGCTTCAAATGTAGAGAACTCTGGACACAAGAGCATGGATTGCAAAAACTGTGATACGTGCTCTAGGTGTAGCCAAAAACACAAGACATCGGAGTGCACGTCAACTGTTTTGAAATACGCGTTAATTGTTTGAAAACGAATAAAGAACGTAAAATGAACTTGTGACGTCAACCTATGCCGCATTTAGCTCTCAATGTTTGGTATATAAGAGAATAAGAGAATGTTGAAAACAATAAAGCGCTTTGGAATTTCGAGTACTGCATACAGATGGTTTGAGAGCTATTTGTCTGACAGAACTCAACGGACTGTTTTTAATGATTCTGTTTCTAATCCCGTGGGGAATAACCTTGGAGTGCCCCAGGAAGTGTATTAGGCCCCTTTGTTTATTATGTATATTAATGACATGCGACGTGTTTTACGATTTTTGTGACATTAATCTGTTTGCAGATGACACTGTGTTGTTCATTGCAGCTAAAGATTTAAATGAAGCCGTTACCCATTTGAACGAAGATTTGCGTTTTCTAAGTAGATGGTTGAAATGTAAGCAATTGAAATTGAATATAAGTAAAACTAAATTTATGGTAATTTCACAGAATCGAGTAAATGAGAATGTCTCAGTTACGATTGATGATGAGGCAATTGATCGCGTTCGGGAGATTAAATATCTTGGCGTGATTATTGATGACAAGCTAAAGTTCAACGCTCACATTGACAATGTCATCAAGAAAATTGCCAAAAAGTATGGAATTCTATGCCGATTGAAAAACGATTTAACTACTTGCAGTAAAATACAGCTATACAAATCAATCATCTCTCCTCATTTGGACTTTTGCCCTTCCATTTTATTTTTGGCCAATCAAACACAAATACTGAGGCTACAGCGTTTGCAGAATAAAATAATGCGTTTGATTTTGAGATGTAACAGATTCACTTCCTCGACTTTAATGTTAGACGCGTTGCAATGGTTATCGGTGAAGCAGAGAATTGTATATTTGACTATGGTGTTCATTTTTAAAGTAGTTAATGGTTTGCTGCCTCGATATTTGTGTGATCGAATTGAAAGAGGAAGTGATATTCATAGATACAACACTAGAAACGCGTATGAAATAAGAACACCGAATTTTTTGACATGTGCTTCACAAAACTCATTATATTTTAAAGGAATAAATGTTTTCAATTCGATGCCAAGACACATTAAACGTGCACCAACACTTTCAGAATTTAAAAGACTATGTATTTCACACGTTAAAACTGTTTGCTAAACAGTAAGCAAATTTTTTAAATCATTTATGAAGATTGTAACTGACGATGTTTAACTGATATAAAACGGATTATTTTGTATGGACTATTTCTTGTACGGTTATGTTACTTTTTTTGTTTTTTTAAATGAAGATTGTATTTTGACGAAGTTTTTTACAAACGGATTATAATGAGTTGGCTATTTTCTTTTTACATACTTTTTTTTCTCACTTTTATCAACACTACAAACTATTTTGTTCGTCACGGTGATGATGATGGAAATTTGTTTAATGTTGTTGTAGTTAAAAAAAAATAAAGAAAGTAGTCTACAATTGTTTGAGCCTGCGCGCGGTATACAGGTATAAAGGACTTCTTTTTGAATTCATGAAAAAAATTGGCCTCTTATGCTTGAGAAGATACCATGAAATAGTAGTGGGTTGTCTGGCTGATTGTCGGGAATTCCTTGCCAATTCTGTTGTGGTTGAACGTAAAAGTTTGACAAGGGCCGGTCCAGGATTTTTTCGGTTTGGAAATTTTCTTGATTTCCCTGGTTGGGGATATCCTTGGTCAACCCAAAACTAAGCTGGTGGCTCCATTAGTGTTGGAACTGCATTGGCTCTGTAGCGGCTTGGATCGGATATTGGCTTGTCTTTTGATAATGTCCTTAAACGGGATTCTGTGATTTGAATTGTAATAGGATTTCCCGATCGCTGGGAATACTTGCGAACATTTGTGGTTGACATCAATAGCTTTTCACAATTATATCGCTGTAAAGCAAATGAACAGTTTTGGAAGAAGTTTACATCTGTAGATGAAATCAGTTCGTTTTTTTGCATAACTGGTTGAATTGTTTTAAATAAATTATCTAATAGATAAATCGTCTAGCTCAAACCTTTGTAGGGGTAAGTGGCGGGACCATCATCATCATTTTTATGTGGAGGATTTCCGTCTTACTGAATCAGTCAAAAATGGAAAATAATTTGCTCGGAAATTTCCATTTTAGAAGGAAGCGCTCATATGCGTAACTGTGATGATTGAGTAGATGAGAGTACAGCACTAAAGGGTGTCCACGATGAAATTGTCACACTATGAAATTGCTCTAACTTTTTAACCGTTGGGTAGAATTTAATGAAAATTTGGGTGGATTTAGTTCATAGTGCATTATTTACATCCTGCAAGTTTTAAAGTCCTGTGATCAAAACTCGCGGAAATGGAGTCGAAAGAACAGCTCGTGCGTGATAAAATCTTGCGCATTCATCACGAGAACAAGGATCTCTCGCATCGTTCCATCGCTAAAACGTTGGGAATCGCGAATTCCACGGTGTCGCGAGTGATTAAGCGGTTCGAGGAACGGTTGACCACCGATCGGAAGCCCAGAAGTGAAGGAAAAGTATTCCGTACAACACCAAAAATCAGCAACCGCGTAGTTGGGGCCTTCACGTGAAATCCGAACGCCTCCGTTCCGGAATGTGGCTAAGAAGCTGCACTCTAAGCTTTCGAAGTTTTGTCCAGCAGGCCAAAACTAAGGCTGGGCTTCGAACGTTCAAGGTACAAAAGGCCCCTAATCGCGACGAGAAGCAGAACAAGTCCGCCAAAACCCGTGCCAGGAAGTTGTACCTCAACATGCTGACGAAAGTTGAATGCTGCATCATGGACGACGAAACATGTGTGAAGGCCGACTTCAAACAGATCCCCGGCAACCTGTTTTTCACGGCCAAGGATAAGTTCAGCGTTCCGGAGCATGTCCGCACTCAGAAGATGTCCAAATTTGCGAAGAAATTCCTGGTTTGGCAAGCCATCTGCACGTGCGGGAAGCGGAGTGCACCTTTCGTGACCCAGGACACGATGAACGGACAGGTGTACATAAAAGAGTGCCTCCAGAAGCGGCTGCTTCCTCTCCTGAAGGCCCACAACGTCCCAACAATCTTCTGGCCGGATTTGGCCTCATGCCACTACTCCAAGGACGTGCTGAAGTGGTATGCGGACAATAAGGTCAATTTCGTGCCGAAAATGTTCAACCCTCCCAACACTCCGGAACTGATTTCGGGCCTGAGTAAAGCATTCCAACTGAAACTTCATTACCAATACCTCTTCCGACACCGACGTTAGTTCCGACTTTTAGCTATGTCTATATTGATTTCTGTCTCGGGACTACGAATTTCAAACACCCACAGGTTTCCTACGAAAGGACTTTCTACAAACCCCAGTGCAAGAGGTTCCTCTTGTATACTTATTTCAATTTACCCCAAGGTGCAGCACGTTAGGCTTCTTTTAACAACTTGTCATAGCAGTTACAATATGTGTTTAAGTAGCTATTATACTGTAAAAAATAATCATAGGGATAGATTACTTCCGCTCAAACTTGTCCCTACCTTTTCAACTTACCCTTAATGATCGTCAAACTTAAGCCATGTTCACATAACTTCATCAATCATCAAAGACCTTCATAACATAGTTCGCAGAAATTCTTCAAACTTCGTAGAGCTGCTGCAAAGTTCGCAGATTTTTGGCATTAATTTTTCAAAATATCAGTTCAGTTTAAATAGCTTCAGTGTTCAGTATTTCACCAATGCCAGCAGAACTCCATCATGTTACATGTTACATGTTACATGTAAACAAGCGAGTTATACACCATTTTTTCAGCTGCCTGAATGCGCTTGCAAGAATCAATGTCAGGGCTATAAAATATCGTTGAGTTTTCTAGATAGTGTAAAGGGTGTCCACGATGAAATTGCCACACTATGAAATTGCTCTAACTTTTTAACCGTTGGGTAGAATTTAATGAAAATTTGGGTGGATTTAGTTCATAGTGCATTATTTACATCCTGCAAGTCCTGTGATCAAAACTCGCGGAAATGGAGTCGAAAGAACAGCTCGTGCGTGATAAAATCTTGCGCATTCATCACGAGAACAAGGATCTCTCGCATCGTTCCATCGCTATAACGTTGGGAATCGCGAATTCCACGGTGTCGCGAGTGATTAAGCGGTTCGATGAACGGTTGACCACCGATCGGAAGCCCAGAAGTGAAGGAAAAAGTATTCCGTACAACACCAAAAATCACAACCGCGTAGTTGGGGCCTTCAAGCCGAAATCCGAACGCCTCCGTTCGGGATGTGGCTAAGAAGCTGCACCTAAGCCGAAGTTTTGTCCAGCAGGCCAAAACTAAGGCTGGGCTTCGAACGTTCAAGGTACAAAGGCCCTAATCGCGACGAGAAGCAGAACAAGTCCGCCAAAACCCGTGCCAGGAAGTTGTACCTCAACATGCTGACGAAAGTTGAATGCTGCATCATGGACGACGAAACATATGTGAAGGCCGACTTCAAACAGATCCCGGCAACCTGTTTTTCACGGCCAAGGATAAGTTCAGCGTTCCGGAGCATGTCCGCACTCAGAAGATGTCCAAATTTGCGAAGAAATTCCTGGTTTGGCAAGCCATCTGCACGTGCGGGAAGCGGAGTGCACCTTTCGTGACCCAGGACACGATGAACGGACAGGTGTACATAAAAGAGTGCCTCCAGAAGCGGCTGCTTCCTCTCCTGAAGGCCCACAACGCCCCAACAATCTTCTGGCCGGATTTGGCATCATGCCACTACTCCAAGGACGTGCTGAAGTGGTATGCGGACAATAAGGTCAATTTCGTGCCGAAAATGTTCAACCCTCCCAACACTCCGGAACTGATTTCGGGCCTGAGTAAAGCATTCCAACTGAAACTTCATTACCAATACCTCTTCCGACACCGACGTTAGTTCCGACTTTTAGCTATGTCTATATTGATTTCTGTCTCGGGACTACGAATTTCAAACACCCACAGGTTTCCTACGAAAGGACTTTCTACAAACCCCAGTGCAAGAGGTTCCTCTTGTATACTTATTTCAATTTACCCCAAGGTGCAGCACGTTAGGCTTCTTTTAACAACTTGTCATAGCAGTTACAATATGTGTTTAAGTAGCTATTATACTGTAAAAAATAATCATAGGGATACTTCCGCTAAAACTTGTCCCTACCATTTCAACTTACCCTTAATGATCGTCAAACTTAAGCCATGTTCACATAACTTCATCAATCATCAAAGACCTTCATAACATAGTTCGCAGAAATTCTTCAAACTTCGTAGAGCTGCTGCAAAGTTCGCAGATTTTTGGCATTAATTTTTCAAAATATCAGTTCAGTTTAAATAGCTTCAGTGTTCAGTATTTCACCAATGCCAGCAGAACTCCATCATGTTATAAAAAACAAGCGAGTTATACACCATTTTTTCAGCTGCCTGAATGCGCTTGCAAGAATCAATGTCAGGGCTATAAAATATCATTGAGTTTTCTAGATAGTGTACACGCAGTTTCTGTTCTATGTCTGTGATAGAAATTCAATCCTCTTGTGCCCTCCAGTACTAAAGTTCTGTCCAGTTAGAATCCGGAATCACATTGTATTGCAGCGGCACAGAAAGTGACCGCTGCAAGAATTCTTTTACAGCGGTTTGTTTATTAAGCGCCCATTTTCTGCGGTATAAATTTCACGGTGTTTCGTGCAGTGAGTTGATAATCTAACGTGGTCCGCAATAAAAATCGCAAAAACGTTGAAAATCGCCAAATCAACCATGTATGATGTGCTCAAACGTTTCAGGGAGCGAAAGAGCGTGAATCGACTGCCTCAAGGTAAGCGTCTTAGTGGAACATATGACCGCAAGCTGAACCGTCCGAGCAAACCGCGGACTGTCAGATAATGAAATCGCACAAAAATACGCTGCTGCTCGCAGTACCGCTCGAAGAATTCATTTGTGAGCAGTATATCGTTCTTATCGAGCCGGCAAGCAACCAAACAGAACGCAAAGTTTCGTCACCAAAACACGAGCTCGGAAATTGTACCAGCAGGTTTTGACGAAGTACCAAGGATGCCTGCTCATCGACGTAAAACCTACGTCAAAATTGATTTCAGACAGCTTCCTGGCCAAAAATTCTACATGGCGACGGCACGAGGAGATGTTCCTGCGAAGTTTAAGTTTGCTTTTATGGACAAATTTGCCATAAAACTGATGGACTCGAAGCTGTACAAGGAAGAATGCCTCGTAAATCGCGTACTACCTTTCATTAAAGCCCATAAAGGTCCCGTGAAGTTTTGGCCAGATTTGGCGAGTTGCCACTACCACTACCCAACTGCCCGCAGTTTCGGTCCATCGAAAGATTTTGGGCAATAATGAAGCGGAAGCTTAAGAAAAGTGGAAAAACGGCTCGGGATGCGAATCAGATGACCAAAATGTGGAACAAATGTGCCAAGGAAGTTGACTCCGGAGGTGTGCAGCGTTTGATGGGAGGAATTAAGAAGAAATTGCAAATTTTCATTACAAACGATGAGAAATGATTCGTATTGTTTTGATGTATTAAACTTATTTGTACGTCAACCCGTTACCGAGATACAGATGATTTTATTACTCCGGATTCTAAATGGACATAGCTTTATATCTGCCGATATTCTGTATCGAAGCCACTTAATTAAAGCTTATGACTGTCATCCATGCGAAACTCCCCGGGTATAACTAATCATCTCTCTATCTTAACAGTATCTCGTAATATAAACATATCGAAACCCCATAAACGAAATGCCTTCTTAAACCGCCAGACTCCAGTTACTCTCTGGGGTTTTTCTTTTACCATATACGCAATTTCTCTAATTACCATCAACATGTATGTAATCCTATGAGCCTCTATAAATAACCACACATATTTCCTCGAAACCAATCCGGCCCGTCGCATACTCTTCGGATGGAAATCGAATTTATTCCTCGCAGAAACAGAAAGAAGCCCACGCATTAACCAATGCCGCTGCTGGTTGCTGTTGTCGTCCGACCGGCTGGCTCGTGGGCTGTCTGGTGGACTGTCAAAGCGGCGACCACACGGTTTCCCATTCCCGGCTGCCTTCTCACGATGACGACGACGACGACGACGACGATGACAACGTTCGGCATTCGATATCCATCTAAAACGAGATGAAGTACTTTCCCAAACTGCCTTGGGTCTATTAGACTATTAAGAGACGACATTCACGTTTGTCTTATAGGGGAGCATTCCGCATTCATTCATCTCTAGCGTCCTCACCAGACCCGGGGTAGCCAAGCCAACCGACGACTGCTTTCTCGACCTGGACCATCGCCCCTTTCCTTCGCTTTCCACCAACATGCCAACCCCGAAGATTGCAGTTTCGACCACTTTTCATTGAGAAACGATATGCCCTAAGACGGGAGGAAGTGGTTTTGTCTTTTCGTTGCATCGCAAGTCGCAGACATTCTTTCGGCCGATTGGCGCTTTAGTTCACCGTTACTGTCTGCAGAGCTCGCGCGTCTCCATTCGTCGTGGTTATTTTCCTTTGATAAAGCAGATAAGTGGATCAAAACATTGTACGGGCGTGTCCCGTTTGTTTGTTTTTTGTTGTTTTTTTTTCGTTTTCGGTGGTCACGTTATCGTCCGCGCCCGTGATGGCAGCAATGATTGGCGGGAGTGCGGTTTTGTGTTCTAGTGTTATCAGGCCATATAGCGAATGCAATCAAGTAGAGCAAAAATATTTTAATTGATGGTCCTTTTTGTTTGCTTGCTTGGGTTATACAAAACATTCGGTGCATCGGTCTTATCTTATCAGTGTTTGAACATCATACGTCAACTTCGCTATCAGCTGTTTCTAATGATAAACCTGTTGCAACTGCAACTGTGTTTGATTGTGTTGTTGTTGTTCCTTAAAAAATGTTTACAATGTGATTTATAAGCACTGAAACCAGTTCAATCAAGCCTTTTGTACAAGCGGTGCTAGTAGTTTTCGTGTGCAAAAATACATTCTTTCGGTGCAGCTGATTAAACAAGCTGAGTGAGTAATTTTTTTATCAGGGTTGTCGAACTCTGCACGCTCCACTATTGATATACGACGGCCGAGTCATCAGCAACAGTGGTGAAGTTAGTTGTTTGAAAACTTGAATCGAATGTCTTCCACCGAAGAGGAATGGATCTTGGTAGGTTTATAAATTTTCCATTAAACCATCGGAATATCACATGTTGCCACCCCACAAATTGGGTAATTATTTCAATTGAGTCTATTCAGAATAACGGCGGCTTGTTATCATTTTTTGGGGCAACGACTATCGTAGATGGTTGAAATTTTCCTCTCCGTTCTCTTAAAGCACGTTGCCATACGCACATAAGCTACTACGGGATCTGTGGCACGTACACAAATTATGCACAGTGGAAAGAGAGTTCAGAAAGAAAGCATAAGAACGACACGTGTCTGTCCACTTGTTTACCACCGATGTCAAAGTGGCATGGCTTTCTTTCGGGAAGCCATGTCGTAACCAGGGAAGGTTGCAGCCCAAGCAATTCAAATGAAGGACTTTGGTGGGTTTCGCTTTATAAAACAATGTCAACATAATTTTTCAAATGGACGTTTCTAACATTTGATACGAAACGAGGAAATGCGAAACAATATCTAGAATCTGTCATTGAATTATGTTAAGTTGCATTGGTAATTTTTATCAATCTTGTTACTTCTAAAAAATTGTTGACCTCTATAAACTGTTAGTTGTTCTTAGTTGCAATTCTACTCAGCATGGACACCCATCCGGGTATTCTGTAAATTCGCTATACCTGAGTTTGATGAAATCTAAAGTCAACATAAAACCAAATTTTAACGTTTCTAAACATTCACAAATTTTAAGATCATAAATTGAAATTTATAATCCCGAGAGAATATGCTATGCTTTTGAGCGACGAAGACGCTTTCTTTCTCCGTTTAAGTAAAATAATGTAAGAAATTCAGAAATATCAAGTTAGTTTTCGATTGAAATTGATATTGATAGCGTATCAAAATCTGTGCAATTCGATCGACATCAGAGAATAAAGGAAAAGTGTTGTTTTTTCCGCTTTATCGCAAGTGAATTGATTAGAATTCTCAGAAGCAATATACATAGCTCAATCACATACACGCGTGTGAAGCTTGCACATAATATCAAGTGCACACTCAATCCGTTTTTGTAATGTAGATTGCGTATCTAGCGGGTGGTTTAGCTATTTTAATTTAATTTACAGATTGCATTTTTTTCGTCGCAAGCACATTAAATTTATTATGAGTCAGCATCGAATGGTTTTACATTTACTACTAAACAAGCAACTGTTTTTTGGAGGCTGTCTTTGGTGAGATCTATCTGATTATACTCAAAAACAAAAATTAGAGGCGGGTTATATCAGGGATATAACCGCGAGATTCTCGTAGAACCATGTTGGTGTATAGTAATAATGATATTATTCAAATAATAAATACCTACCATAACACATATGGTTGATAATTATTGAACTAGGTAATTTTAGTGTTTGAGTACATATGAAGTTGTATAATCTATCAACTCTTAAAATCCAGCTCTTTGCAATTATTTTTATGTTTCTTAACAGCCTTTACAAAGACATTTTTTTGAAAACGTTGTAGTCAACCTGAACAAAGAGACTTATCACTTTCTTGTTTTATGCCCACAGAAAATTAAAGCATTAGAAATGTAAGAAGATCCAATGAAACAATTCAGCACCAACATTTGTGTGTAGTGTTAGCAAGCCAGCTCTGTTGTGTTTCGATATCTACTAAAGGATCCCTCGAAAGTTTTATAACCGCGCTGTAATAAATGAAAGAGAACGAGACCGGAGAGAATCTCTCAATGTAAAATTCGTCCTAATAAACCCCAACCCCCCAGCCCCCGAGAATTCCGTTAAATATCCGGCATTGCTTTGTCTCTCATACCACTACCAGATGGACTGTGACGGGAGAGCAAAGCCGCGTTCGCATGCGGTCAAGCGGAACTTTGTCTACACGACCATCAGGCGATACCGGGAGACGTCCTCGACCAATGACCGTGCGAGATCCGGTCGGCCGCGTTCAGCGAGGACGCCACGGGTCATCAAGATCGTGAGGGAGCGAATTCGGCGCAAAAAGAACCGCTCAATCCGGAAAACGGCTGCAGATCTCAACGTTTCCATTGGAACCGCTCACACCATACTCACCAAGGACCTTGGTTTCAGGCCTTACAAAAAACGTATGGTCCATGGCGTTTCGGAGGCTACCAGCAAAAAGCGGTTGGATCGAGCTAAGAGGATCCTCTCTCGGCACGCTGGTCAGGAGTTTGTTTTTTCGGACGAGAAACTGTTCGTGCTGCACAGGGATTGTCGAGAAACACAGAGTAGTGCAAAATAGGCAAGTGCTTCACCCAGTTTCAAGTGTGCGTCCCCTGTTTCAGAAGAGCGCACAAAACGAAAGTGCGAGAGATTTCGTAGCAGCACGAGAGACAGATAGCCGCACATGCACTACTCTTTCAGAGACAAAGAGTAATGCACATTGCTCTACTCAGAGCTCTACTCAGTGCTTTACTCTGTGCTTTGGCTCATGCTTTGGTAAATGGTAGCAAAATTAAAAGTGTTGATGCTAGTAACAAAAAGGCATTGTATGGGTTCATAGAGGCAAAGTTTTATTAAAATCCTTATTCATATTCACAGTCCGGCCCATGCCGCCGTGTCTGATTTTTGCACTTGTGTGCACAGAGACGACAAGGGAGAGTGCAATCGTTAGCACCCAAAGAGACGAGAGATAATTCAAAATGAGATGTGCGGCTTTGAGCGCACGGCACAACAAGGGTGCACGAGAGTACAGACTGCACTTTCACGTCTCTTTGAAATTTAATGTGCTGTCTCGTAGCAGCGCGTGCTGCACTCAAAGAGATTTGAGTCGCACCTTATCCCTGGTGCTGCAGCAGCCGCACAATGTGCAAAATGACCGGTTGTGGGCGCCATCGAGGGACAGCATTCCTGAATCCAATATAAATATCCCTCGGTTCCAAAGTGCTGCGTCGGTGATGGTTTGGGGGGCAGTATGCAAACGTGGTAAGCTACTCTTGGTGTTTATTGAAAAAAACGTCAAAATCAACGCGGCGTACTACAAAACTGAGGTTTTGGAAAAGGTTGTTGCCCCCAGTCTCCGAAGCCTCTACGGCGATGAGCACTACGTGTTCCAGCAGGACGGTGCACCAGCCCATACGGCAAATGTGGTTCAAGCCTGGTGTCGGGACAATTTAA
The DNA here is from genome assembly GCA_034211315.2 of Aedes japonicus. Taxonomy (NCBI): domain Eukaryota; kingdom Metazoa; phylum Arthropoda; class Insecta; order Diptera; family Culicidae; genus Aedes; species Aedes japonicus. Next base: position 31,358 of record JASCZW010007963.1, read on the forward strand.
CCGACTTTCTGGACAAAACTTTGTGGCCTCCCAGCTCCCCGGACTTGAATCCTCTCGACTTTTTTGTTTGGTCCTATATGATGGCGAAGCTGAACGAATACAAGGTCAGCACTTTGGATCATTTCAAGACGGTAATTCTCAAAATCTGGGACGAAATGCCCATGCAGTCCGTGCGTGCCGCCTGCGACGCGTTCGAGAAACGTTTGAAGCTCGTTAAGGAGTACAAAGGGGGGGGTCATTCCAAGAGAAATGTTGTAAACGTTCCTTGTAAACATAGCTTTCAATAACATAAATCCAAAAAATAAAAAAACATGTTTTCATTTTTTTAACAAATTTTGAAAGTGTATCCGAACTTATTGAACACCGTGTATACTAGCCCAAGAAAGAAGGGAGTCACGAAAATGCAAAATCAACAATAGGGGACGGGCCAAAACTGAAAAATCAGACACCGGCAACACAGAAGAGTTATTTTGAAGAAGAAGAAGAAGAAGAAGAAGACATTTACTACCCGTTTCCTACGACCTTGCTAGGGAAAACACATTTTTCAACCTGTTGATAGGCAAATTTGTATGGCAGCAAAAGTAGGTCATTTTCAAATGAAAAATTGAACTACTTATACTAATGGAACTTTTTTCAAATTTCAATGCAAAAAATTGGTGAGTTTTTTTGATCAAATGGCGTATGAATGAAGTCATGCTGTTTAGTCGAACGAGAGGTATAAGCGTTCAAAAACCTTTCACTTTTGCGTAACGCTCTAATTTTTTTTTAAATTTTGGAATGCCACTTGGTATAGGAAAGTGAAACGTAGTCCTACGTTAAAACTATTTTCAAATAAAACCAATATGTACCTGGTTTGAAAATTTCAAATTTTCGAAATCTGCAAGTGTGTTGCAATATGCTTTTCCAAATGATATCGGTAATGTTAATATGCTTATTATTTGTAAGAAGCCTCAGAAAGGGCGTAACCCTTCAGACATTCTGAAATGAGTTGCTTGATCCGCAAAATAACTATCACTTACTAGCTCCCGAATTAAAGCTGCATTCAATTGTCATTTGTTGCAAAAGGCTTCTTCAATAATACTATTGCCAGCCAATGGGTGTTAGATTGAGAACACACAGCCACACACACATCAATTGAGATTTATGTTCCTTCCAACAGTTCTTTGCAAGGTCTCAAAAACTTTTCAAAATCGGATGTTCTTATGACTCCTCACATGACATTTAAAGAACGTAGAATATCGCTGAAGCTTTATTTAAGTCGGAGTGCCTTTTGGAGTATTCCATTGTTTTGGTATATTTCATTTGACAAGTATAACGAAAAATATAAACACGACAAGATTGTTTGGAAAATCTACTAAAGAATTTCTGAAAAGAATCCAAGATAGTTCACATGACAATTCTAAAATATCACTACAATGAAATATGATAAATCTGTAACAAACTGGAGTTTACAGCTTGATGTACAAAATGACTTAGACATCATCACTAATTCTACATAAATTTACTGAGTAAATGAACTGAAAATATAGAAGCACAAGAAAACGAGTAATGGCGCTATAACCATAAGCCATAAAAGGCTAGGACAACAGTTAGTGCTCATGTCCAAACTGACAGACAAGAAAGAGCACTACACCCTTGAACTATGGTACGAAATTATATCTCATCTACGGATCGTTTTATAACACTTTTGCTAAATTACCTTAAGGCTGGGTGAAGCTTGAACAAAACTGTTTTTTTACTCTATTTTTGTTAATTTAAATTTTAATTTGAAAAATGTGTTCCTTCTCGTGGTTCAAAGTTTGCACCTTGTCGACGGTGAAAGGGCTTATCTCATGCTATAAATATGCATGTGAGACTAAGAATTTTACCAGTAGTGAAAGTATCACATAGTCTACTCATTTTTTCACTGCCACGTCGTAGAACGTTTATATAAAGGCACTAGCATCAGGTGTGATGCTGGCCGCAATTCACTCTTAGAGACTTGATTTGTGATTTGTATCAGTAGCAGTGTTTGATGAGTGATATACAGTATCATAGGATCGTCGTTTTTGTGTTACCTACGTGTGGATTGAGTAGGAACATGAACCCTCCAAACCCGACAGTAAATGAATGAAATGGAGAAAAAAATTAAAGATAAACTCGCTAGATAGGAAACAGAATCGTCTATGCCTAGGTTTCATATTTGAAATATTTTTAGATTTGGAATGGCTACAGATCTCAAGGTGAAGAGTAGGCTAGGAATTTAGGATTCGGACAACAATTTAATGCAGTGAATGAGCTAGAGTTGTTAGAATTGGGTTCCGATTAGGTTTTGTAATGTCAACTTCATAATGGATGAGCTAGTTTGTTTACAATTATAACAAAACAGCACTCCAACCGTAAATTAAAATGTATAAATGTTAGTTTTGTAAAATTTCAGTCGATTTAACAAACTTTTTCAGGATACCTCAAATTAAGATTTTGGTGGAATGCTGCTATCGCTGAAAACAAACGAAAACGTGCTTACGCGCGAACCACAGAACTCTACACTTAAATACTTTACAACATTTCTTGCATTTCACGATCAACCGAATGGAGATCAGATATAATAAATACAAATGATTGCAGCATTTTTCATTTACATAAATATAAACACTATCATATAAATATTTCATGGGAATGGGAGGGACCATCAGGGCACCCGATTGAAGCACTCTGGATGGGGAGAGTGGGAATGCCAACTCCCCATTGCTAATAGTTTATGAATAGAGAGCGGGCTCTTCTCCCCGCCCATTGGGACATCCCCATGTAAGATGGCTTGCTCGTTTGACCAATTGTTCAATCTTGTTGTTGGAAGGAGATTCTTTATATCCCTGTGGATACGTATAAGTGATGTTGCCTATCGATCCACCCAACCCGTTTTTGGTCCTTCATACAATGGCATGATAAGTATTATCAGTGGTTATTTAAGCTTAGTCAAGTCTAGCAGAGCGGAGGGACCCATTGCTGTTGGACTTAGTTTCCGTGCTACAATGGGTGGTAGTACATATCATATATACAAAAAAGTTGAAGATCAATCAAACGAAGTAAGAGAAAGGATGCATCGATGAATTTCAAAGCACATGAGAAATGGACATCTACTTACTAAAATATAAACGACTGGAGAAGTTACAAAACGCCCTCTTGAAGCTAACATTGACTTACTAATTAAATAACATAAAGAAAAACAACGACCTCCCAAACACTTTTAAAGGAAATCTCTCTCTAATGAGTCCCATCAGTAAACATAAAAAAAAAAAATACTGTTGCCGCTACTGAGACTTGTAACTTCAGTCTTTACTAAAACTGGTAGAATTCAAATATCTCGATGACATAGTGACAATTTATTTTTGACTCATAAAGACTTTCACAGCACATAAATGTCCTCCCTTAGTTCAATCGGCAAAGGCGCTGCTATAAAGCAATATCATGCTAGAGGTGACCCAATTTGATGCTTATTGACCATATCCCTCAAAAAATCTTGACTTTATAAAATGAGTTGTATAGTTTTTCATAATACATACTATCAAATGTCTTATTAAACGTGTCTAAGCAAGTGTATTACAAGCTAAATATCGCTTACAGCTGAGAAACTTTATGAGTTATAATAAAAAAAATGTAATCGAGCGTTGCGTATTAGGCTGAGTTAAGGGACACATTTCCTAGGTGTTGATTGTAACGAACAGAAACTTTTTTCTCAGTTGGAATGTAATTGGAATGGTCTCACCAAGTACTACTTTTCGATACAATTCAATTGTTTAAAAAATTCTATTTTTTCTTGTCAAATATAGAAGTCAGTCCAATTTTAGTGGAACAAGTATTATGTTAATCTAGTTAAATTACAAAAGCACGTGCTTGTGAGTTATCTTCGAATTTGTAGATTATTCTTGGATTTTGCCCTATGGTTTTAGATACTGATGCTCTCAAATGTCGTTCTGAAGATGAAGTTATTAACCAAAAGTTCAACTTGTAAACTTTTGGTTATGGCTTCGGTTGCGCCTCTGAGGGTGCCAGTGGTTCCCTGGTCAGGGTTATATTTGCCAAACATTACCTTAGCAAGAGTTCCGGAAGCTTCGTATAGAAGACCAAATCCGGAAGTCATAAAAAAATACTAGCGTTTTATGAAACCTCGAATTTTCAAAACTGTTGATTTGGCAATATTATGCATAAAGTTTACAACATCAGATAAGCTGCAACGCATCTTTACAAGGAAGCAATTCGGCCATCGTATTTTGTTTCGTCTAAGTATTAAATATTTATCAATGCCCTCTCGAAGATCATGGTTGTCACCTTGTCGTAGGTGAAAGGGCCAATCTCATGCAAAAACCAGCATGGGAGACCAAGAACATGATCAGCACTGATAGTATCACACTCTGCTTTCTTCAAATTGCCCCATCGTAGCACGTTTATTTGAAGGCACTGAAAAAGGTGTGATACTGGCGGGTTTTGCGCAATTCACTGTTAGACGAAGCTATTAACAATCTACAAATACCTGATATCAAATAATTTAAGGAAACGACAAAATGTGCCCTTTCCATTTGCTTGACAGTTTTTTTCATGGTTGCTTATTCTCTAATTGTCATTGATTGAACATCAAATATACTCAATGAGTATTATTCATACAGTTGGTATCATTAACAATCTTATTGTTCGCTTCATTATCGAAAAGGGTGAGTGTTTTGATCATGATTGTGAGCAACTAATAATATGTCCTGATGTTTCAGATGCCGAAAATTAAAATATATATTATAATTTAAATGTGTGGTCTATACGACAGCCGTGATCGAAGCACAAACTCTAACAACATATTATTTAGCTAGGGATCAGAGCTTTCGAGCTGATCAAAGGTCATCTAAAGAAGCCAAACGCTGCTAGTTCGTCTCTTTTCAAGATTAGGTTACTGTTTGTTGGCTATACCAACGACACTTATGCATTTATGCGAATTTCGAGGATCAAATTTTGTAACAGCAATTTATATTCGATTAAATGTGCGAAGAAATATCCATTCCACGATACGTCATTCGACAAAATGTCCTAAGGTCAGAAAGGTCCATAATGGTTGCTTTGATTCAATCTCGCTATATCAGACCAGCAATTTCAGTAACATTAAAATGGGTAAGGTATATTCATTAGGCTGATGCAAAATTTGAAATATTTGCTCCCCTAAGCTTAATCGACGCCAATTTGGGTCCTGATAGTCCCCAAAAAATTTTAACACATTTGGTTTTAATTTGGCTTTGCACACGCTGTTCAAAGTTTGTATGGGAATTAGTATGAAAAATCTCAAACTTACATTTCCAGATCCCTAACATCTTGATATTATGTCCTTAAACCAAATCTTATATACATTCATATAGTGTAAGTTGTCAACTATAAAAATGCCGAAGATACCTGACATGTAAATTTTATACAAAAATAGTTATTAATCAAATATAATAATAAGACATAAAAATATGTAATGTATTTAAAATATATAAATATAAAATATATAAAATATATATAATAATATAAATAAAATAAAACACATAAAATATATGAATATAAAATATAAAAAACATATAAATCATAAGAAAACAAAAATAAGAATAAAAAATCATACCTAAAGTGTGTATTTTATGTTTTATTGAATAACTATTTTTGTATAAAATTTACATGTCAGGTATCTTCGGCATTTTGATAGTTGACAACTTACACTATATGAATGTATATAAGATTTGGTTTAAAGACATAATATCAAGATGTTAGGGATCTGGAAACGTAAGTTTGAGTTTTTTCATACTAATTCCCATACAAACTTTGAACAGCGTGTGCAAAGCCAAATTAAAACCAAATGTGTTAAATTTTTTTGGGGACTATCAGGACCCAAATTGGCGTCCATTAAGCTTAGGGGAGCAAATATTTCAAATTTTGCATCAGCCTAATATTCATGTTCCTCAGTCGTCTAAGTCGAATTAGATTATAGCTGAAAAAATTAAGAAATTAAGAAAAAATCGTTCAAATCTAGACAAAATCGTCAATAGGTTGAAAGTAACATTTGTAAACAATGACTTAAAGCGTAAATTTCCTGGAAATGCCAGGTTGCTAACATCTACATCCACTACCACTACCGGGAAGGTAATAATTCCTTGTATCTATTTCTGGTGATATTTGGTTCGTGCGAGCAAGCAGATCCCAGAAAAATACGCTAGAAGTCTTTGTTTACAAATGCTACTTTCGACCTTTTGACTATTTTGTCTAGAAATGTTGATTGAAAAAACAAGAAAGACGTCTCCATTCTTGCGGGTAAATCTGGCTCATGAGGAAAGAGGACTTTGCACATATGGTAATTGAAGCTGTGGTTAGGCAGTTAGATAATCAGGAATAACCAAATCCCTCCGTGTGGCCTACCTGCCCTTTTCAACCAAACCATAATTGAATCATTGATGAGAGTGACATTGCCTGCGACCTGTATGTCCTACAATGAATCATGCTACATGCTTTTGTATTCTTCAAAACACTATTCGAATTTCCCGTTCCGAACTTTATGGGCCCCTTAATTTTAGTCAGTTGTTTCTATCGATCTTTCTTTTTGCACTTCTTTCCATTTGAATTACCAGGCAGTAAGTGAACGATCGTGTTAAATTTTGTGTTCATCTTTTCCGAAAATGAATCACTTTGTAACATTTTTTTACGACTTGATAATACATTCAGCGACTCCACCGGCATCCAAAGAAGTACGATATCCACTGCATCGGAGTTTTGTTACGGTAATCTTTCAAGCCATCTACGATTCGCTTGATTCTCTCCCCACTGAGATAAGTTCTAATTTATATGGCATCACTCTTGATAACAGACATCCGCCATTACCCGGGCGGAGAATGAAAACGAAATGACATTGTTTTCTGATAAACAATCACAACCATACCCATCTGCCCCGTATCATTTTCCATATCATCAAAGGATAATACACTCTGTCAACACGGAGTACCTACTCCCACGTAAACAAACAAATATTGACCTGGAGTTTCTAATCCCAACTGATATACTGCGCTGCTGTCCCACGTACGTGAGTAACGCAGCTATTTGCCAAACAGTGCAATGCAATTTACGTTGAATTCGTAATCGCTCGGACCAATTCGAATCATTAACCGGGAAATGTTTGTCTAAATATTAGTAAACTAGCGCGCTTCACCAACTCGGGAACGTGACCAACCCAGTCAGCCCCGGAAGTTTGTCCTTCATGGTCTACCGTTCTCTAGGCGACAGTCGCCGCGAATCTATGGCGGGATTTTTTCACTTTCAAAATCTCTTTGAGATTAAAACAAGCGCCATTCGTAATCAAAAATTACTTGTGCGTAAAATTGCGCACTTAGAATTGTTCCATGCATTTTTAATTCGCCCATTTTGATAGTGATGCTTCTATGCTGGTTCATCGTTTGCGGCATGTTTGGTAAATATTGATTGATAATGACGACGTGGAAGAGCAAACTTGCTTCTTTTCCTGATAATATTGTGATGAGGAAGGCATAAAAAAAACAAATATTTTTGCATGGTCCAAAGATTGACCATTGCGATGCTATTTTCGGGACGAAACATCGTCGTTTTGTTTTGGCTGATAAGGTGGCTTGTGGCGGAAAGAGGATCCATTAATTTTTTGTTGGGCTTTTGGAAGATTAGAACGTGGGGCTTTCTGGAAGATTTGATTTAACATTCGTTTCAGGGGGAAAAAAATCTGTGGAATCAATTGAAATGTGATGAGACAAAAAATAGTGAGAGTGGTTGGTGAATTGGGCCAGCCAGAATGTAAGAAGAGCATACATTATTTCGCACCAGTATGTGACTGTTTCAGTAGGTGTAACCACTCGAATGTATTTCAATTCACCTGTTCATGGTTGTCCGTGGCGGTTCAAAACGAAGTACAAAGAAGGATTTAATGATAGGCTCTCTTTGTCTCTGATTACCAGAATAGACAATGACATGCATATTGTTAAAAAGAGGAAATTGGAAATATAATGGGTAGTATTGCTGTCGATAAACTACACCTAACTATGTTTGAAAAGGTTGAAGTACCCAGACAACCAGAAATCGTATTACAGTGTTCAAATAGTATATTCCTGCATTTTAAGTCAAAATCGCATATAATTGTGCCCTTTACTATGTTTAAATTGAATCGTTTATTAAGAGTGCAAATGTTCGATAAGGCTTCTCTCTCTGCTAAACCATTGCATTAGAGAACTAACAGACATGTCGTAGTACATTTATATAAAGGCACCAACGTATTATGTGTTACTGGTGAAATTTTATCGCTATTCACTCGTACTATTAAACTAAGTCTAATTCGGCAAGCAGGTTTCACAATTCGAGAAGTTTATAACCATTTTATCAGTGCATCTTCTACTTGCATGACATGCTTTCAACGTTGTTTCTTCTTTATTCAAGATACAACCTGAAGTAACAATTTGGATGTTTGGGATATTGCAATAAATTTTCCTTGTTTCCGATTTTTGATTAATGCTTGAATCAATTCTCGGGGCTCCCTATTCGTGTCGTACTTTCATAATGATGCATTGCTGTTGTGAAACATACGTATGAGCGTATTTGGATTTTAATCATACACAAAATAATAACCAGATTTGAAACAATTGATTTTCTAGTGTTACATGATAAGACCGGTAAATTGAAAAAAGAAGATAAATAAATTAATAAATAAAATATTTGTCGCTCCTTCTCAACATTAGTATTTACTTGTGAATTTCGATGGGAAATCTCATTAGACTTTTAAACAAGAACGTGGATATTTTCGGTTTTTAAAGGGGATTGTGTTTCAGTATATCGGAAGGTGTTTCTGTGTTTCAAAATATTTGTCATTACTACAATCAGAAATTTATGCTATTTGACAATCAATGATTTTTTGACGTTTAATCCGCGCACACTGTTCATCTGAATCACATCAGCGCAAGTGATAGCGAAGCAAAACAGTGAGAAAACAACAATCGATTACGAAGTGTGTTTTTGAAGGTGTTACCACATGGTGGCCAAGTGACTTTCTCCTTGGGTTTTTATAGAACCTTTTGAAAACTTAACTGTAATATTTTAACAAAAATAAAAACAATACATATGTAATTTAAAAGTCTGCTAAATAAAATCATTTTTCATTTTTAGTTTAGTGATTGATTGTTAATATAATTCACAAATATTCCTCACGGCAGTTGTTTTTTTTTTTAGGTAGCGTCGTATTACGTGTATCGATTCAGTGTAAACTTCATACTATTGAATTTAGTTATTTTTCTGACTTCACTCCTCTCTTTCTCATTTCCTTAAAAATGTTCTAACCAATGAAAACCTAATCATCGGATATTTACTGGAGTCAATACTCAATAACATCTCGTTCGTATATTCAATCTGTTATCACAATAGATCAAACATGCCGTCGCAGTGATCAAAATACTAGGCACTTCAACACGCCAACAATTTCATTTTTTGTTTCTCTTCAAAATATTAAGACAAAAGAAATCGTCTTTAACATGCCACATACACAAGGTGTTACCTTCGTGAATGAACCATTCGAAGCCAAGTACTTTAGTTTAGACGATAAATTTTTTGATAACTATCTATAACGTATATTCATTGTAGAAGAAGGTGTTCGCTCATCACCATGAGGCACCAAGAGTGGACAGTAATGTTTGCTAGAATGAAACATATGAAGAGAAAGTGAAGAGAAAGTAGGTTGAAAATAGAATAGAAGTATTGAAAATTGAGCGAAAGGGTATGGGTAAAGCAGTACTCGAACCAAGGACATTACCTTTTGCCTAATACCCCACTGCGGGGTAGGTCAAGGCACGGACGAATCCGCCACCTCAACATGCCTATTACTATTTTGAATGTGTTTCCGTTGGTTAACATAACGAATAGACTATATTGAAAAAAAAACGCTGGTCTTATTTATTCGTGTTTTCATATGGTTTTGAATTTAATAGATCATGTGGTTGTGAAAACTGATGTTCTTGCGTGTTTTTCTTATAGTTGATTTAATTATGATAATGAACAATGGCAACGAAATAGGAAGTTGTGGATTTAAATTGTTTTTTTTTCAATACTTGGAATGGTCTCACCAGTTTCTGCTATTCGATAAAATTATATACTACTTTACGGTTTTTTCCTAAAATCTTGGGCGAAATACTCAAGAACATATTTTGGGCATCCACCAAAGCATGCACCAGAGCTTAATTTAAACATTCCACTGAACATTCCCTTCGAAAAAGTTTCCTGTTCTAACCTTTTGAAAAACCACGAGTAAGCGGTTTATCTTGAGTGAACGTTATGCTGGTAAAATCAAGAACGATCAAATATTTGCTTTAAGTTTGGATTGAGAGTCAAAAATGAAGTGAACAAAATATATTGAAAAAATACATTTTGCTACCTGGCACATTTGTAGGTACATTTTTTAATATTTCAATGGCTAGAATGATATTTAGTTTCCTGAACACAGTCTCTTAGAAAACTAAACTCGTTGAACAGATTGAATTTCTGATCACGAGACGCGTCTAGTAGTGTTAAAATATTCTCCGGGACGACCCGGGGCTAGTGGTTTGCATCCATTTCTCTCACGCCATAGTTCATCTCTCACCCCCGACAAGTTACCAAAAATGTGTTTAAGTGAAATCCGAGATGAATCAGCTGGAGGCTGAAAATCTCAATAATATTGAATAAAAGGAATTGTCGTATAATTACAAATTGTACAATTCTAGGGTTTTTTTTCATTAGGGTGAATCTAACATCTCTCTGATTACTCCCTCTTTCATTCATATTTCATTCATCTTTACGTTTTTCATTCTATTATTTGTAGAGTGTGCTAGCCAGTACTGATGTGTTTCGATCTGTACTGAAGAATCCCTCGAAAGTTTCATAATGGTGCTGTAAGAAATGAAAGAGAGCGAGACTGGAGTGAATCTCTCAATGTTAGCATTTATAAGTTATCTGTTTGTGGCTCGTGGCTTTTGCCCCACGATTTTAGAACTTCTTAAACATGTATACAAGAGTGTACCAACGCATGACCATGACTGAACTCCCGAAGTGGCTACTGGTTTATTGTCAGATATTATAACACAGTAAATAAACGGATAATGCTTGCGACTAACATACATCTTCAAAATGTTAAAATTGGTGATCGCAAACTAAGGCAATAACGGCCGGGCTTCCCCGGAATGCAGATCAATTAAGGAAGGATTAGGGATGCGTTCACGCAATACTCGCTTCATCGGAAACGAGGAGTCTCTGCACTTCCTCGAAAAAAAATCACTGGGATGTTGGACAAAAGGGTTGTGTTGGCAGCCTGGTTCGTTTTGGTGAACGATACGTTGAATTCTTTATTATATCTATTCCAGATTATTCTCCAATTAGGAGATGCGTTAACATATATTTAAATATGAGAACTGATTTAATCCAACGCTGTTTGAACCATTCACAGAGTGTAATGGTGGCTCACTTCATTTCGAATTTCAAAAGTTATAAAAGTGTGCTTAATAGCCGATTTGAACCGACTTAAACCAACAGTAAGGATGCTATTGAGGCCACTCACAAAGTGTAATGGTGGTTTGCTTCACTGCAAAAACAAACAGTTTATCAACTACACTTGAGTCGATTTGGGTTGAATTATCGAACACAAAGGATGCTGCTGATCTCATGTAAAATTTTCCTATGAATCGAATGCAGGTGGTTGCATTCACCGACTATTTGGACTACCGCAGACCCCTCCGAGCATAGATAAAAAGAAATTATTTTAAAAATTCGCTAGGAATTAGGGTAAAATATGTCCAATATCTCCGTCAGCTGAATTTTGCGTCATGTGAAGCCCGCTCTCCACTTTCACTAATTTAGTGTTTCTCGGAGCTGCAATATTGAGTTCTTTCGCGAATCATGTCCTTCTTATTTCCCACTGTGCTGTGGCTCATCTCGTTGGGAAACAAGAAGAATGAAATAAATCGATGGACCAATTTTAACCAACCGTATTGAAACAGTATGGGTTAATCACAAAATGTGATGGTGGTTTACTTAATTGCGAAAATACACAATTCATAAACTAATAAAAATAAACAGTAGAGATTGTTTGGGTTACAAAAAGTTGGATGATGATTTTCCATTAGGATGACAAGATAATTTCTAAGAAACGCGTGAGATACGATTTGGTGGTTTTCATTAGTAATACAAGTTGATTTTTAACAACCGATGTTTATATAGTAAGAATTATGTTGTCGATGGCTTACTTTGTTAGGAGGATAATGCAATTATACAGGAACGCGTAATAACCGCTTTGAATTCTTTTAAACCAACAAAAAGGATGCTGTTAGGCCACTCGCAAAGTGAGATAATCTGAAAGTGATTTGAAGCACGAGAATGCGTGAGAGTAGGATAGCATGGAATGGTAAGAAGAACTCGTATTTAGTCAATCAAACAATCGCAAGCGTGATGGCGAAATAAATCGTGAACTAGAAAACGATTTTGATTGTTGTTTTGTATTCTCCCAATCTCTAGGAGTGGACAGAAATTTATTGCTAGAATGAAGAGAAAGGAAGAGAAAGTATCGATAGTTCCGTTAGAGTACGGCAGGCTGTGAGATTGAAAGATGCAAGTTGGAAATGAGTGGAAGGGTATTTGAACGGCAGTATTCGATCGAGCATAAATACTTTTACCAAGCTACCCTAAATGGATACCCCCTTGACTGGCAAAAGAATTTGCGATGGATCATGCTCATATACTATCTATTGCTTGATCTGGTTCTAACGATTTGTTTGTTGCCCTTTTGTTTGATTTCTCTAGTACTTTTTCATACAGCCGCATCTGATTTTGTAAACAAAGAAGGGGAAGTAAGATTCAAAAATTATTTAAATCCTTAGCACTTGCAAAACAAGGATCACCAACCCAAGGAATTACATTTCCCTAACATAAAGGTGGTGCTGCCCTCCGTGGGGGTGCAGAGAGTTTTGAGAAATTTACGTTTTAATCTTACTTCCCGCCTTTGTTTTCAAAATCAGATACGTCTGTTTGAAAAAGTACTCGAGATTTGATGGATTCCTCCAGAAAACGATGCTAACAACCAACATCCACTCTATACATGGTAATACCGGAAGTACTGCGCCGCTCAGCGCACCATGTGTTCTATACAGACGTAGCGGATCTTTGGGAGATGCAGAAGTAAATCCGCCGTCCGTCACAGTCCCACAGTGCTCCCACTTGATGTCCCACAAGGCATCAAGTTCGGTCATAAACAAGAACACCGAGATCCAATATCTTCTTATATGCAAAAAGGAAGTTGATCAGATACCTCGTTACCTCTTCATATTAAAGGGTGTCCACGATGAAATTGCCACACTATGAAATTGCTCTAACTTTTTAACCGTTGGGTAGAGTTTAATGAAAATTTGGGTGGATTTAGTTTATAGTGCATTATTTACATCCTGCAAGTTTTAACGTCCTGTGATCAAAACTCGCGGAAATGGAGTCGAAAGAACAGCTCGTGCGTGATAAAATCTTGCGCATTCATCACGAGAACAAGGATCTCTCGTATCGTTCCATCGCTAAAACGTTGAGAATCGCAAATTCCACGGTGTCGCGAGTAATTAAGCGGTTCGAAGAATGGTTGACCACCGATCGGAAGCCCAGAAGTGAAGGAAAAAGTATTCCGTACGACACCAAAAATCACAACCGCGTAGTTGGGCCCTTCAACCGAAATCCGAACGCCTCCGTTCGGGATGTGGCTAAGAAGCTGCACCTAAGCCGAAGTTTTGTCCAGAAGGCCAAAACTAAGGCTGGGCTTCGAACGTTCAAGGTACAAAAGGCCCCTAATCGCGACGAGAAGCAGAACAAGTCCGCCAAAACCCGTGCCAGGAAGTTGTACCTCAACATGCTGACAAAAGTTGAATGCTGCATCATGGACGACGAAACATATGTGAAGGCCGACTTCAAACAGATCCCCGGCAACCTGTTTTTCACGGCCAAGGATAAGTTCAGCGTTCCGGAGCATGTCCGCACTCAGAAGATATCCAAATTTGCGAAGAAATTCCTGGTTTGGCAAGCCATCTGCACGTGCGGGAAGCGGAGTGCACCTTTCGTGACCCAGGACACGATGAACGGACAGGTGTACATAAAGAGTGCCTCCAGAAGCGGCTGCTTCCTCTCCTGAAGGCCCACAACGTCCCAACAATCTTCTGGCCGGATTTGGCCTCATGCCACTACTCCAAGGACGTGCTGAAGTGGTATGCGGACAATAAGGTCAATTTCGTGCCGAAAATGTTCAACACTCCCAACACTCCAGAGCTCCGCCCCATCGAGAAGAACTGGGCGATTATGAAGCAGCACCTTCTTAAATGACCTAAGGTAGTGAAGACAGGCGAGGAACTGAAGAAAGTATGGGTTTACATGCAAAAAACGGTTGATTCACAGGTTGTGCAGAATCTTATGGCCGGGGTTAAGGCCAAGGTGCGGGCATTTGCGTATGGACTGTAAATAAAATACGAGTAAAATGGTAAAATGAAGTTTAATAGTTATTTCTCAATCCCTGAAAATTTGATGGCAATCGGATGAAAACTCGAATTTTGCAAATCAATTTTGTGTCTGGCAATTTCATCGTGGACACCCTTTAATATTGACCATCCGGTGACCTGAGACGAGCTTCCAGAGGCCTCGTACGAAAGACCGAATGATTTAATCTCTAAAAAAAACACTGCTGACTTGTTCTGTCACTTTAATTTATTAAAAAAAATAAACGCGATCTTTGGCAATATTATGCATACAGTTTACAGGGTGGCAACGGTTACTTGTCAGTAGAACAAATTTTCTTAAAAACACAATTTTAATAAAATTACATGAAGAGCTCCAATCTCTCACATTTTTCTTCCAAGACCAGCCGTAGATGTAGACGTTCAACGCACCGTTTCTGGAGACATATTGTCGCAATTATTGATCAAATGTGTCTTGAAAGATTCTAGAGAGTGGCCTTTTGAGCTTCCGATTTTACTGAGCATGTATGCCAATACAAAGAAATCTGACGATGAGGCAGGTCATTCTTGTGATGTTATGAAATGGGGCAAACTTTGGCGACACCACTCCTGTGTTGCTTTCACTTGACGAGGAGGGCTAGGAAACAGTATTTTTCGTCTGGAATGAATTTTGAAGCCTGGAGTAACATGTTAATCTTCAAAACAAGTTGGATGTTATAATTAGTGTTTATTCTTACTCCTGACTCGATGAAAAATGGTAAAAGCTTGACGTTTTTTGTTTTTTATTATTACTCTCTACACTTTTGGAACGGCTGCTTTGGGTGTCATTTTAAATAATTGAAAAATGCAGAGATGTTGCGCTAAGGTTTTTGAACGCTCATGCTCTCGTTCAACTGGACACAATTACTTCATTCATATAGCATGATCAGAATCATGCTCAGAAAAACCTACAATACTTTTACATTGAAATTACAACTAAGTGCTATTGGTATAAGGAGTGTATCGAAAAGTAGTTATAAACATTCGATGCGTTATTACGCATAAACTACTGCATATATATTTTTAGCGTGTAGCGCCATTTGGCTTTGTTTACATGTCAAAAATGATTATTCGGTTCATTCATTTCCGTTGATAAAGTTGTATTCAAAATGTCGCAAATTGAATTTGAGACTAAAAGAAAAATTCTGCACACTTGGTGCACCGAAAAGGGTGTTACTTACAACCAGATTGCGAAAAGAGTAAATGTTCACCCGGCAAGTGTAAAACGCATCATCGAAAAGTTTGGTAAGAGTGCTCCCTCAAGGATTTACCAAAGAAGTGGCCGGAAACCCGGCTCCAGCAACCCTGATTTGGACCAAAAAGTTGTGGATTATATTCAACGGAACAAATCTGCCTCTACTCGCGATCTAGCCAAGAAGTTCAGGACCAGCATCGGAATGATTCAACGAATCAAGCGCAGGAATGACTTGAAGACGTACAAAAAGCAGAAAGTGCCCAAACAAACTCCGGAACAAAAGTCTCGTGCCAAAACCAGGGCTCGAAAGCTGTACAGCTGCATTTTGGACAATGTCGACCAGTGCATTTTGATGGATGACGAAACATACGTTAAAGAAGATTCAAGAATGCTACCGTGGCCGCAGTTTTATACTAAATCTGTTGGGGAACGTGTGCCAACCGCAGATACGACTGTTGCGATGGAGAAATTCGGTCAGAAGGTGCTCATTTGGCAAGCTATTTGCACATGTGGCTTGCGTTCTTCAATTTTCTATACAAAAGGAACTATAAATGCTGAGATTTATCAAAAGGAATGTTTGAAGAACAGGTTGCTACCATTGTATAGAAAACACCAGTCCCCTCCTCTCTTCTGGCCAGATTTGGCATCGGCACATTACGCCAAATCCACTCTACAATGGCTGACGGAGAATAACATCAAGTTCGTAGAAAAAGACATCAACCCACCAAACTGTCCCCAGTTGCGACCGATCGAACGCTATTGGGCAATAGTCAAGCGTATATTTAAGAAGGATGGTACAGTGTCCCAAAACATGACCGATTTTAAGAAAAATTGGGCAGCGGCATCCAGGAAGTGCACAAAGGTCACTGTGCAGAATTTGATGGCAGGTGTCAAATCAAAAGGTACGGGCATTCTACAAGAAATGAACACGGTCACTGTGCAGAATTTGATGGCAGGTGTCACGTCAAAGGTAACGGGCATTCTCACAGAAATGAACATGATGACATAGCTTTTCCGTTTGGATCTTTTGTAAACATGTTAGCTATAATAAGCTGAAATAGTATGTTAATTTTAACCATGTTTTCATGCCTATTTTATTATTTGGAAGTTTATAACTACTTTTCGATACACTCCTTAAGTAGTTCAATTATCGCTCGCCCTGACTGTGTCGAATGCCGGTGAATTCGCTCCCTTACGCGTTTCACATCACTTTGGTTCTAACCGTTAGATGAGGTCCATGCCCCTGGTTGATTTTGCATCTACCCTTCTCGTTGTATCTTTTTATGATGCGGAAGATAAACATGAAAAATATGTACTTATCGATAAACAAAACTGTACTACAGATACATTCAGTAGCAAAAAAAAGCCGAGCAAAATTTTGCTTCCAAAAACCGCCATGTTCATCCTTCTGTAACTTAATAAGTAATCAATATTTTTGGTTCAAAATTTGACAGCACTATAACCGATGTCCACTGTAACCACTATAACCAATAGACCTTATGTGACAAAAATTTCATGTCGATAAAATTTATAAATTTGATGTTATCATAACATATGTGAAAAAAGTCATTTTTGGACATATCAGTTTCAAAAATCCATATTTCTGTGAAAAAATTAGGTAGCATATTAAAAATTTCTTCGTAGCTTTAAACAATACAGAAACTAATGTGGACAAAATTTTAACTGTTTCCATCAAGTGGTTTAGACTACAGCTGGCGTCAAAATTGACGCAGCAACATGAGAATCTCCGCTTTTCACCCGATATTGACCCTGCTGAAATATCGGTGCAAAAAAAAAAATCCGAGGCTAATTCTATTAATAATAATGTATAATACTGTATACGTAGTTTTCACAAGTCAATTCATACTGAATGCGATATTTTTAAAGTTCTTCGTGGGTTGCACTACACGGAAAAAAATCCGTGCCCGGATCCGTGAACTGCAGTCATGCATTCGAGAACAAGCAAAAATACACCGTGAACTGAATCACGTAATCATGAACTAAATCACGTTTTTAGGTAAAAATCCTGAAAACGTGAACTAGTTCACGGTCCGTTTTCATTTTCGTGAACGCTTTTGTTTCTGTGTAGTTATTTGGGATATTTCACGCGTAACAAATCATGTTTGTTAATAAGGTGAATTCGCCTCGGCTTTTTTTGTGCACCGATATTTAAGCATGGTCAGTATCGGGTAAAAAAGGGAAATACACATGTTGGTGCTTCAACTTTGACGCCAGCTGTAGTCCAAACCACTTGGTGGAAACAGTTCAAATTTTGTCCACATTATTTTCTTTATTGTTTAAAAATATGGAGACATTTTTAGTATGCTACCTACATTTTTAACAGAAATACAGGTTTTTGAAATTTCCATGTCCAAAAATGACTTTTTTCACATATGTCATGATAAATTCAAATTTATAAATTTATCAACATGAAATTTTTGTTACATAAGGTCAACACATTGGTTATAGTGCAAATTTTCAAAATATTGATTATTGACAAAGTTACAGAAGGTTGAATATGACGTTTTATGGCAGCAAAATTTTGCTCGGCTTTTTTTTTTGCTGCTGAGTGTATAGTGAGATGAAAAAACACTGACAGGTAACTTTTGTCACACTGTACCGAATCAAATAAGCTTCAACGCAACAGATATAGATATGAGCAATTTTGTCAAAGTGTAACTGAAATTGGTAAATGTAGAAACATAGTAAACATACTTGGAAATTATTAATTTTACACGAGACGTTATTCAAATTTGATTTTCGTGTAAAATTGAGTGTCCCGAAACAGAAACAAACGCAATCCGACCAAAGGTGTGTTTGATTAAATTGATTTTCTCGTCTCTTTCGACTGATTCTTATGTCCTAAACGCCGCACTTTTTTATCCACTTTCAACTGTTTTGGCTCGTACCAACGGCTTTTAGAAACTGTACTTTCATTCTGTCGCGGATTGATAGTGAATGTAGTCGCAAATTTTGCGGTTCAAAGTCAGGAATTTTCCCTCCCAGTTACCACCATCAAAGCTATGTATTAGATAAGGATTCATTCCGATCATAATACCGGTTGAAGCTGATCACCACTTCGAGTGTTTTTCCACAGCCATGTGATAATCATCAAATCACATTTTCGGTAAATATAAACCACATGGTCCATGGAAACTTCAAAGAATCAAGCTGGTCATGACGTTCACATGTACCTTAGCGTTCGAAGTTTAATCATGATCAAATAACCGGCTTCAGGTCGTATCAATAACATTACCGGCCACTGTACGTGCAGCCTGAGCTGCTCTCACGTTGTTCATCCCAAGTCCGGTGCCGATTACAATGCAGATAGTAAAACAGCACATGTGCGGGGAACACGGGGTATTATTCCTAGTGCATATTTGAGAAGAATGAATTTCTTGATAAATTCTGATAAGTCTAGCTTAAAGTGTAGGAATACTTCGGAAAGACTTATTTTCTGATTCTAGTTCCGTAGTTCCCCCGACTGTCCTGTGCCGCTCAGCTACGTAGGTGAATATCGCCGTCGTCCATGTGTGAAAGTAGAGGATAGAATTTTGTTTGTGTATTATTGCCTTGCTCGCTCGCAGGCGGTGGCTGTTCTCACTGCTATTAGTACTACCCGATCGGTCGTGTCCCGTCTCAAATGTGTATCAACTCTCGAAGCATTCACATCGGAATCTCGGAATAAAGTTAACACAAGGAATCGTGTTTCAAATCGAATCAATCAGTGCTGTGATTTGTTTTCGGAAAGACTTTCTGCAATTAGGAAACCGTGATAATAGACTCTTAGTAGTATAATCAAGAAATGGGACTACGTTTTTTGCTGCTTTCAAGTTCCAACAACGGCCGCGATGGATGCCGCAAGATCAACGCAAAGAAGAAAGTAAATATCGACGGCGGATTTGGCGCTTTGGTTTTTTATGAATTGAGTGTGAACTTGACCTGGAGTAATCTGATATTTTGCGACAGCCGTAAAAGTGCGATAGACGATTCCTTAATGCGTGTCAACTTTCGTAACGATGAGACGTCAAACCCGGAGTAGAATTTCCGCAAAAACTTAACAGTGAAATGGTTGATAAGGCGCGAGCATGTTGCGAAATGCGTTATCAGTTCAGGTTTTTATTGGCCAGCTACCTTTCTCGAACTCGTTCGTCTGTTTATTCTTGTGGGTTTCCGTCTTTGCGTGCGTCACATATCAACAGCGGCAGCTGTATATTAGAAGCTCAAATATGTGCACAGCTCTGAACAATCTCACGCATCGCCTATGCACTTGGCAACAGTACCAGCTGATTGTTGCATTCTGGATCAGTGCCGATAGAGATGATGCGTGTGTACGTGACTTTCTTCAGGCGACCGAGATTCGTCCGCTCAAGCGTGACTCTGTGTGTTACAGGTCAGTTTGCCCTAATCAAATGGTATCCTATCGGATCTGTTCGCCGATCGGGAAGTCAATGAATCGGTTACAGTTTCGATTGAACAAAACCCCGAAAACACTAAGTCCGACGCAAGAAACTTCAGGAAAAGAAAGCGATTTTCTTTAAATTTCGAGATTCACTTACAAATGAATCCATTCGTGAATTATATCTAATAACAAGGCTAGAGAGGTGTAGTTCTTTTTGAACACTCATTGAAACGTCGATTGTCTACGTTTCAACATCTTGGGTCGAAGAAAATCAGACAACTTGATCACACTTTTTAAGGTTTTGTGGAAAGTCAAACGATTAATTAGAGGGTTTAATTAAGCCCACAGAGCTGATGAAATAGATTGAGGTTGATTGAGGTGTTCCAAAATATGTTCTTGATTAAACATCGAAAAGGTCAAAATGTTTGAGTTTCTGAATTGTTAAGTTATTGATGATGATGATGATGATGATGATGAGATACTACCATCTATTGTAGCAAGGTAACTTTCCATAGCAGTGGAATAATCTGAATAACGATTTGATCAGGATTCTATTGTTGCTTGTGATCGTCAAGTTCCTGTATGAAGGGCCAAACACGTTTTGGCGGTCCCGTAAGCAGAGACACTTACGCGAAACCCGCGAATATAGGGAAGAGAATCTCCTTCCAAAAGCAAGTTCACACCCACAGCATTAGAATCGAGCCCTCGATTGACAGAATAAAGCCAATAGATGGGGTCGAAGAGCCCGCCCTCGTTCCGCGAAATGTTAACAATAGGGAGGAGGCAGTCCCATGCTCCCTATCCAAATCGTTTCACTTGGGTGCCCTGATGGTCCCCCCCCCCCTTTCCCGGTATATATTAGGTCGTGGATATTCAGTATATTTTGTAGTGGTCATTTGATTGCTTACCTTGTGTTAGAAAATTTGGCTGAAAGTAAACGGTTCTTTACTTATGGCTCTGTGTTGTCTCGATGTTACTGCTTTTGAAGAGTTGACTTTAGGATGGCCATATGATATTGCTCGCGGTCATAGGATAGGGAAGATAACAGAAAGGAAAAAGGATTAGTGATTGGTAACACGCTATGCGCATGTGAGATTTTCATGGTGATATTCTCACAACGGCCGTTCAGAATGGTTCGACGGATGCATATGAGAGATCATTCCCGTTGAGTTTTCGCTCGTTTACTCAATTCCATCATGTTTGGTTATAGAATACAAGAAACGTTCTACAACGTGCTTCATTTGGGAATATCAGGCAATGACCCCCCATTGCATCTTCAAGTGATCATTACAAGCTGCCCATTTGGTTCAGGCACTTTTAAACGTTGATTGGGCAGCCGATTCAAACATGAAATCTGCCGTGACCAACTCGACAGAACGCGCCCATACCCCTTTCTAAACCGAAGGGCAGGGTTTCTGAATTAGTCAATTACTAAAGTTCATTCCTAGACAGATGATTTGCGAAAAAAAATGCTTAGGTCTTTATAGAAAAATTCAACTTTTTGACGTCCTAAGATGTCCACAACAGTTCACCTCAAAATTGTTCCATGACTAAACCGAAAACCGATCCAAACCATTGTTTTACCGAATGGATCATGTGAATCCAGAAACGCTTAATTAATTATCAAATTAAAGAGGACGCATGCGTTTCCTTCAGTCTTACCCCGCAGCAGGCGCCAGTGCCACGCCCCTTGTACACAGCGGCAAGTCGTTTCAACCAGTTCTTATCACTCGATCTACCGATCGGTGCGTCCAGACTAGAGCCCGCCTTGGAAACTTTCCACCGTGCCCATCTGGACGCTGCTGCCACTAAACTGGCCGGCGATTGTTTGTTAAACAATCCGCTGTCGAGAAAGGTTTGATAACTGTTGCGCTACATGATGCGTACAGACCGGCGGTTCGATTTGATACGGATGATTGGGATCGGCTTGTTGCCTATTGACGTTACCCGGCAAGAAATGAGTGCTATTAATTGAATAACATATAGTTCCTAGCCCATCAATAGCCTTATCAATCCCTCCACCGGAGGGGTAGTTCGTTCGCACTTCCAATTCAATTGATTGACGTTCGTGCTAGGAGGTTATCTTAGTAAACAGATTTGCACCCAGCTCAGCCAAGTTACGCACAAACGCACACACACACCTTACGAAGGGTAACGAACTAATCCTTTGTTTCGCTCTCCGCCCATTTTCAGAACATGGAAGGCTCAGGCGATGGATCACCTCAATCGTCGATGTGTATGGTGAAGGCGGCTGAGCTTTTCCCGAAACCAGTGCTCGAGAAGGAAGAGGACAAGCTCACCGTCCGTTTCAACGAATGTAAGTACTTTTAAAATCCATCCTCCTCTCTCTATGTCCTATATTGATTGCATATAACCGAATCAGTACCCGGCGAGTCCGTCAAATATCTCGGCCAGACGGACGACGGTATCCTAGCGCTGTCCAACTACCGTCTGTTCTTGCTGAAGAATTCCACCGGTGCGGAAACGTCCGTACCCCTGGGCTTGATCGAGTCCACACAGATTCGCGACCTGTTTCATCTGATAGCCAGCTGTAAAGATGCTAGTACAGTAAAGTGAGTCCCACCTCGAATCAACCATCCGCTCCCTACCAGTATTCTAATATCCCATCTTAACGCCCACAGATGCTCATTTTCCACGTCGGAACAGTGCTCCGAGTGGCAACGGCGGATATCGCTGTCCATCGGTATTCCAGAGACGCTCGAGTCACTGTTTGCCTTTCCATTCCATGCCTGGGCATCGGAACTACCGACCCTTAATCAGGACAACGAATGGTACGGTCGATTACAGCGAGTCGGTAACTACGACGACGACTTCCGGAAGGAAGTCGAACGGTTGCAATTCGATCTACAGGGAGCCTGGCGAATGAGCCATGCCAACGCAGACTTCAAACTATGTCCGTCATATCCGCGGTTACTGCTCGTGCCGGCCTGTATATCGGACGATACTCTGCAGAATGTGGCAACCTTTCGAAGTTCCAGACGAATTCCGACCGTGGTCTGGAGACACGAACGTACTGGAGCCGTGATCGCTCGTTGCAGTCAGCCGGAAGTTGGTTGGTTAGGCTGGAGAAATTCCAAGGATGAACAGCTACTGAAAGCTCTCGCAGATGCGTGTGCTTTCGATCGTGGCACGCAAGACTCGAGAACTCGTCATAACTCAACAGCGTCCTGCGAGAGTAGTCCTCCCAGCCCTGAGGGAAGTCACGAGGAGGTGGAGATGGACGAACCGAAGAAAATTCTTATCGTCGACGCACGATCCTACACTTCAGCGGTCACGAATCGTGCTCGAGGCGGAGGTTGCGAATGCCCGGAATACTATCCATGTGCCGAGATTCAGTTCATGAGTCTTGGAAATATCCACGCCATTAGGAAAAGTTTTCATGCACTGCGTCAACTTTGCTCGTCGCAGCCCGATATTCCAAAGTAGGACTTAAAAACCACTTCGTTCTATAATTCCCCCTTCTAACAATAACATTACCATTACAGTTGGTTGAGTCTATTGGAGCGCACCTTGTGGCTACAGCACATGTCCGGCCTGCTAACGGCGTCAATGGTGGTATGTCACGCGATCGACAGAAGTGGACGTCCAGTATTGGTGCACTGCTCCGACGGTTGGGATCGTACACCGCAAATCGTAGCCACGGCTCAGCTTTGTCTCGATCCGTATTATCGCACGATCGAAGGTTTCCGGGTGTTGGTGGAACGAGAATGGCTTAGTTTCGGACATAAGTTTTCCGATCGCTGCGGACACGGACCCGGATCGGACGAAACGAACGAACGGTGCCCGGTATTCCTTCAATGGCTGGACTGCGTTCATCAGATCCACCGCCAATTCCCGTGTAGCTTCGAATTCGACATGGGTTACCTGGTAGGTTACGGCACACTCTTTTGTTGACTAATTAACCATTGCATTTGTGTTTCTGTTTCAGATCAAATTGGCACAACACTCACATTCATGCCTATTCGGTACGTTCCTTTGCAATACGGTTAAAGAGCGGTTGGAGAATAGCGTTCCGGATCGTTCCTTTTCGGTGTGGCCTTTTCTCTCTGGACCGATGTACAAGAATCACCTGTATGTGCCGAATCGGGAACGGGTTCTGTGGCCTGCACATAGCGTTAGAGATTTGAGACTATGGACTGAAGTTTACCTGGGTAGTTGGGGTGGCAACCAAGGCTCAGCAGACTATCCGGCAAACGGGGATGGAGTAGCCGGGCAAGAGCTTAACGGTTCGATGACAAAAACTCGCTCATACGGAGATTTAATGACTGGAGTTAACGCCGGTGGTTTGACCAGAAGGTCAAGCGATCCTAACATGACTGTCGATTCTAGGTAGATCCTCCACAAAGCTCACCAAAACCAATAACCATTCTAACTCTAACCCCTTTCTTTTACAGTATTCTCGCTGGAACTTTGAATCTCTCCCAGGAGAACTCTATCGATTCCAACATGTCATCGGATCGGGAAGTTTCGCCCGATCTGATCGATCACCATACAAGCTCGCTGGCCATGATTCAGCACACCACTCAAAAGCTACAAAGTCTTACTCAGGAGCTTAACCAGTCCGACGAGGAGCTGGAAAACAACATAAAGAATACGAAGCGGGGAGCGGCGACTGCCGACAACAACACTTCGTTCTAGTCTTTTATTAATGGAAATAGTGATAGTTATAACTTCAAACCAATTGTTCCTGAGCAGCCGACTGTGGCCGTTGTTCCTCAGTCGAGTACTCCGCCACCGCCATTGGTTCTACAGAGGCATCATCTGGTGGACGACATCGACGAGAATACGTCACGAATCATCAAAATCGAAAGCTACCTGGGAGCAGACGTAGTGGACGGTCAGCGTGGCATGCTACGGATCGCCTAAACCCATTCCTGCTAGCGATCTTGCCGCAGTTGACATGATGGAGAGTGTAGACTTGAGCGGTAATTTTAATAGAGTGTTAAAATTTATCAAGCACTTTCTTAGAAGGCACATCTGAGAAAAGATAACCCCGGAACAGGTTGTCGAATTCAATTAGCTGGTAGCGGCTTCAGCACGGCACTCCAGTTTGGGTGCCTCAAAGTGTTCGATGAACGAACACGATGAACATACTATGGTTGAGGTACAGCTTGCAACGTGATGACTTGTTGACCTCGCTGGAAACGCTTGATAAAGATACATTCAGTTCGAATGTGGCACAAGAAGCAAATCATACTTTGGTGCAAAAAAGTACCACTATCGCGAGAATTACCATGTCATCTATTTGCGAATACTTATCACTACAACATATTTTACGGTTCCTATATTATCGGTATTTACGTAAGCTTTCTCGTTAGTCGGCTTTAAATAGCTTGATGCAATGTCACGCCAATGGTATTCATTCTGGTGTAATCGTTCTAGCAACCGTTTCATAATGAAAACAATAAGCTTAACCAATCTACGCAATAATAAAGGAAATAACGATTATGATTAACCGCTAAGCAATGAGGAGGGCTTATCCGAAATGACACTCGTAAGATTTCGCTTACGTCTGAAAATACAAATACACTGTACAATACACAAACAACAATGTTGTCCATCATTTTTGCTGATTATGTTCAATCTAGTTTTGACCCAAAATTACAAGTCCAATGAATCCGAAAATGTTTAGTGCAAACTTTTTTTCGTGGCCAACCTGCAGCTTGTTCTTAATATACTTTTGTGATCCTCTGTTCCG
>JASCZW010007964.1:0-67500 GCA_034211315.2 Aedes japonicus
CATGTTGCTATTAGGATGCAAAGCAGTTGAGACAATATTAATCAAGTTATAGTTGTTCACTTCCGTTTAATTTTTGATTTCTCGAACTTTTGAGGCATCATGATTTCACTGGTTTAGCAGAACAGATGATCTACACGATCTTCAAGTGAGCTAAATTTGGCTCAATTGAATCGATAAAGCGAGTAATGCAGTCTGGATGTACAGAACATAGTTACACGTTACGAATTAACAAAGTCGGGGAACGTAAACAAACATTTCGTTTAAAACTATGTCTTCTGAAACTGACACATGCGGAAATCAACAAAAGGTGTGTTTGATTGGATTTATTTTCTCATCTTTTTCAACTAGTTCTTATTTGCTAAGGGACGCTTGCATGTGTCCGTCTCAGGGTACCGAAATTCACATGACATTTTGGTGGTGTGTGGTGCAAGTTTGATCAAAGTAGTCGATCGCGTTCAGAAATAACGTCAAATAGAACTCGAAAGAAGAAAAAATATTGTACACAAACATCTGGAAAATCTAGGGTGGTCCAGTTCCAAGAAGGCCAAAGTGCTGAAGATGACGAGTGCTTAAAACCTACAAGAAAACCCTGAGTGGGGAAAGGAATCAGCGGACATACGAAAAACTCCAACCAGGGACTGTCAGTTGCGCAGTCAACCCCTGTCTCTCGATCCGAGATGTGGCCAGAAGGTACAACGCCAACTTTCAAACGGAACATCCTTGCCAGGGAAGGATACAAGTCATACAAGTCGTAACATCCGAACCCGCACATGAAGTAGAATTCCGTGGCCAAAAAGCGTGCAAAGGCTCTTGTATGACCGTCTAGCATTTTTGTAGCGCCGTTCTGAAAGTGTCCGGAAACGCCAATACGCGGTTTCAAGTGCTACATTGGGAGCTTCTTCAGTATCTTTGTATGGCGTAGGCGGCCACAACGTTGTAACGGGCCCATTTCAGCAGGTATCGCTGGACGCTTTAACTTCGCCGCCACGATTCTATAAGCGTTACCCCAAGGGTTCGCATTGGCTTCTTGGAACAACTCTTTAAATCAGTTTGATTAGCTCAACTTGATCTCTCGTTTGAGGGCGATGCGAGCTACGCGAAACACGGTTTTCCGTTCTTCTCTCTCAGCTTCAGTCCGTGCTCTCTGGGCACTTCTCCTTACCTGGAGGCATACAGCGTGGAGGGTACTGAGAGTCTCATTACACCAGTAAGCTGGGTGCCGTTGGTTCCTAGGCTCCTGTTTCCTCGATATTGATGCAGGCTAATGCTACCGCTCCAACTCCCTTGTGTAGAGCATTGCACCGAAACGCCTCGATAAATACCTCTTTGTTGAAGTCCTTTGTCTTCCAGTTTCGCTCGCAGGTTCTCGTCCTCCTTTTACAGTGGAACCCCGCAACTGATGCTGTAGAGGATCGCCTGGTGGTAACTGTGGGAGTATTCCTTACTTACTCTCCAGTTCATGTCTTCCATAAGCGACGGGCTACAGAACGTAACGTCTATCATGGATCCTCGACCATATTTCCGGAATGTGCTGGTATTCCCTTCGTTGCACAGCCTCACATTCAGCTTCACCGGAGCTTCAAATAGACTTGGATTAGTCCGCTTATTACCCCACTCCGTGGTCCAGGTGTTGAAATCTCCTGCGATGGCGTCCGAACAGTGTTTGCGGCGAGTGCGTCCAACATTCTGTTGAATTCTTCATCAGTCCTTCTATGAGGTGCATAACAGCTGCATATGAGTACTCCGTTGACTTTGCCAATCACAAAGCCGTCGTATGAGCACCTGTTGGATGGGGAATCTGCCTATAACTTGTATTGCCGCCATCTCTGCTCTATCTGTCACCCACGTACTTTTACCAAGAGAAAATCGATACGGCTCCGCAATTATTGCAACATCGCACATTGTCTCTGTCGTGGACTGCCACAACAGTTGCTGTGAAGTGTCGCAATGATTGAGATTCAGGATGGTTCATATCTCCATACTTATTGGCCTGCCTCCCGTCCAATCGTCGTTTCCGTTCTTTAGATTGCACAGCATGCGCCTGGGTTGCTTCTTCCAGTTCCTAGCAACGTGACCGTTTCTACCACATTTCCTGCACAGCTCCGACGTGTCAGTGACTTTGCAGCTTCTTGACTCTGCTTAGTGACTTGAGGGACCAATTTCAGTGGGCACACCGACCATCCGACCTTTCTTATTGTCAGCAGTTTGTTAGCATCGTCTAATGACAATCTGCTTTCCGCCATCTGTGTGCCTCCATAAGACTTCTTTATTCTTATTGTCATCGGTCCGCTTAAGATGCACTGCTCAGTAAATGCATACCCTACATCCTTTTCGGACGTGATTTCGTCCAAATCCTTGCACTCAACCACTGCCTCTCGCGAACGACCTCTCACGATAGCATCACCGCCCAGGGATTTTGCCACCAGTTTCCTGTATACTGAGCTCATGACAGATGGGTCTTTCTTCAGCTCGAAGATCATCTCGAATGTTTTGACCACATTCTTGCCCAACCCTGTCATCCTGGGTTCTCCCTCACTTTCTTGAGAAGCGCAGGGTACGTTGTTGTGTCGTTCGATCATAGAATCCCCCTTGTAGTTCTTCCTAGAAGGCCGGCGTTTTTCTTGCTTCCTTTGTTCGTTCTTCTCTTCCTTCTCCTTTTCTTCTTTCTTCTTTTGTTTTTTCCTTTTCGCCTGCTGTCTTTCTAACCATTCACTGTCCCTTCCATCATCACTCTGTTTTTTTCGGATCTTCCTGTTCTCCTGGCGAGGTTCTTTGATTTTTTTCCTCGAGAGGGAATTTCGGTAACTGTTTGTCTCCTGAGGTTCAGTCGTAAGTATTCCCGCGACTTCCACAAGAGCTTTCTCAGCTGTTTCCATTCTCGTCCTGAGCACCTCGGCTGACTTTAGCCACTTCCTCAACGCCTTCTATTCTCCCACAGGAACTTTTATGGCCGTCACCATATCTAGCAGCACTCTTTACTCTTAACGAACACATACAAATCACCTTCTTGACCTCTAAAATGTAGGTTAAATGACCAAGTAGGCTCCCAAGAAGAGCCTGTATACAAGTAGGAAACGCCTGTGTTCCAGCGCAGAATTATGTATGGTCGGGAAATGCTATGCTATATTTTTTATTAATGCCTTAGCAAGCTTTGCATCATTCTTTACATACCTTCGGTACTATCTAGATAACCCTACCCAACAAACATCGGTGTTGAATTAGAGCTTGTTCAAGCAAATTTGGAGAAGCTATTCAGCTGTTTCTTCTAGAATAGCTGAATAGCTTCTCCAAATTTGTTTGAACAAACTCTAATTCAACACCGATGTTTGTTGGGTAGCGATGCACGGAATTATATTATATTCAGGTTCAGGATATTTTAAATTATTCTCAATTTTTTTGCGATTATGTTTTAACCCGATTTTAGAAACAATAAGTCCAAGGACATTATGGATTTATGCGGTAGTTGTTTGAAGCTTTGGAGCTTTTTCATTGTTTTAAGAGTGTTTTTTACATTTTCTTATTGTTCCTCTTCTGACGTGCAAACTTACCAATAATAATTAGTATATTACATAGTCAAAAAATGGGCAAGTTGAAGAAGGGGCCGTAATTTAAAAATGGTATCATATAAATAAGGCAATATTCACATGGTCCATTCTCGCAGAGGGGTAAACATGTACAAACAAACTTTAACGTCATTCGAAAAATTCATCACCTTGATTAAGTGAAATATTCACAGATTTCGACACATGTACAACACATTATTTTGTTAATTACGTGGTTTTTGGTAATTGGGAATCATTGATTGTATATTTTTATTAATTATACCAATTCTAGGCAAGCTAAAGGGTGTCCACGATGTAATTGCCACACTATGAAATTGCTCTAACTTTTTAACCGTTGAGTAGAATTTAATGAAAATTTGGGTGGATTTAGTTCATAGTGCATTATTTACATCCTGCAAGTTTTAAAGTCCTGTGATCAAAACTCGCGGAAATGGAGTCGAAAGAACAGCTTGTGCGTGATAAAATCTTGCGCATTCATCACGAGAACAAGGATCTCTCGTATCGTTCCATCGGTAAAACGTTGGGAATCACGAATTCCACGGTGTTGCGAGTGATTAAGCGGTTCGAGGAACGGTTGACCACCGATCGGAAGCCCAGAACTGAAGGAAAAAGTATTCAGTACAACACCAAAAATCACAACCACGTAGTTGGGGCCTTCAACCGAAATCCGAACGCCTCCGTTCGGGATGTGGCTAAGAAGCTGCACCTAAGCCGAAGTTTTGTCCAGAAGGCCAAAACTAAGGCTGGGCTTCGAACGTTCAAGGTACAAAGGCCCTAATCGCGACGAGAAGCAGAACAAGTCCGCCAAAACCCGTGCCAGGAAGTTGTACCTCAACATGCTGACGAAAGTTGAATGCTGCATCATGGACGACGAAACATATGTGAAGGCCGACTTCAAACAGATCCCCGGCAACTTGTTTTTCACGGCCAAGATGCAGAAGATGGCCAAGAGCAGAAGATGTCCAAATTTGCGAAGAAATTCCTGGTTTGGCAAGCCATCTGCACGTGCGGGAAGTGGAGTGCACCTTTCGTGACCCAGGACACGATGAACGGACAGGTGTACATAAAAAAGTGCCTCCAGAAGCGGCTGCTTCCTCTCCTGAAGGCCCACAACGTCCCAACAATCTTCTGGCCGGATTTGGCCTCATGCCACTACTCCAAGGACGTGCTGAAGTGGTATGCGAACAATAAGGTCAATTTCGTGCCGAAAATGTTCAACCCTCCCAACACTCCGGAGCTCCGCCCCATCGAGAAGTACTGGGTGATTATGAAGCAGCACCTTCTTAAACGACCTAAGGTAGTGAAGACAGTCGAGGAACTGAAGAAAGTATGGGTTTACATGCAAAAAACGGTTGATTCACTGGTTGTGCAGAATCTTATGGCCGGGGTTAAGGCCAAGGTGCGGGTATTTGCGTATGGACTGTAAAAAAAAAAATACGAGTAAAATGGTAAAATGAAGTTTAATAGTTATTTCTCAATCCCTGAACATTTGATGGCAATCGGATGAAAACTCGAATTTTGCGAATCAATTTTGTGTGTGGCAATTTCATCGTGGACACCCTTTAAGCAGAGTCCATTATTTTATGGGTATTTTCGCAGCGTCGTGGACACATCAGTTGTTTTTGTTTGTTTACATTTATTTGCTCCGCAAAGTTCTATCTATTGCAAACGACCGAATTATCCAGAAGGCCCTAAATCTGTTTTTAGAATGCACCCACCTTCTCAAGTACGTGTAACTATTGTTGGCAGTCCTTTTTTTCGGCTATCGTTCCAATTTAAACTGTGTATTAAAAAGTTCTGTTATGAGCAACGAAAACCAATGCAGTGTATGGTTCATTTGGAGAATGACTTAAACCAACATTTCCACTGTATGAATAATACATGAACATGAGTTTGCCTTCTTCTATTCTACTTTTTCTAGCATTTCAAGCTTATTGCATAGTTATTAATTGAGAGCTTTCGATGGCAGGTACTAATTTTGCATAATTTTCCTAAACGAAAAATTCCTAGACCAGACCGGGACTCGAACCCAGTCACCTCCAGCATGGAATTGCTTTGTAGCTGCGCCTTTACCGACTGAGCTAAGGGAGGATCAAGTTTGCCTTCAACAACTTTTATTCAGGAACCAAGACAATTCGGAAATAACTTCGGTGGACATGGTCGAATCCGAAATCCAATTGGGTGGTTTATATGAAACTGGATCTTCTGTGATAATTTCATAAAAATTGAATAAGATTTGGCGAAATACCGAAGAGTTGAATGAATGGTTGTGAAAAATTACATTAGCCGTGTGGATGCTAAACAAAAGTCAGATGAAGCTACAAATAAAATGAAATAAATAAATAAATAACATTGCATGCATTAGTGTGACGAAGCAGGTGCTGTAAATATTTTAAAATAAACACATTTCACTTTTGACGTAGGACTACGTCTTTATTTTCTATACTTGGGTACATTAAAAAATCAGACTGCGACCGTCACGAAAACTTGTTAGGTTTTGAGCGTTAATATAGCAGTCGGTTCTTCAAAGTTTACAAAATCGCATCCAATGGAGGCCATTGTTGATTTAGTACCACATACTATTGAAAAATTCATAAATGTTAAGCCTTGTCTTAAAAGTATATTAATTCAACGAATAGTGCATTGTGTAATCAAAGTGTCTCACATTTAGTAGCGCAGTCCTACGTCATCATTTCCAACAAACCAATGGGGCTCGTAGCTTGCAGTTTTCAATCGGAGTTTTCCGTTGAAGAAACTCTTCATAATTTGGCAAAACTCGTTCTGGAGGACCCGCCACAAGTGCTTCAGTTTGAACAGATTGTCTTCCGCGTAGTTTCTCGAAAACGCTTCGAATATAATCATACACCTTTTTAGACTGTGACGTAGGTTAACGCACACCGAATCAACCAGCAACAACATCCTCCCGAAGTAAATAGCGAGCGATTCGGGATGTCTGTTTTCGGCGGCGGTTGGCGGGCAGCAGAGCGCGTGATAAGAAACACGACCGATCCCGATCCTCGATGCGCACACAACGAAGCGGGCAAACGGGTTTGATAAACACACACCATCCGTGCGGAGCAGCGATAGCGAGAGTTGGGAGAGCGAGTTGGGCGGAAATCTCTCGCGAGCGAGGGATTATACCGGTGACACTTTTCTAGTTTCTGGATTGATTGAAATTAGGATATTGAAATGTTATTAAAATTTGCAAATACTCAAGCGCTGTGTGTTGAAATATCCCCAATTCCGGAACGTTGCTCATCGGCTGAAGGCTCGCTCCAGAGCGAATTAGGTGAGAGACAGCTCAAACTGGCTCTCTCGCCTCACCTAGACTACTTTGATTGATTAGTGCGCGCCTGTCCGCTCGACGGACGCCTATGTATTCCGCGCAGTCATTCGTTAAGGCGGCATCGTTATATTTTCGGCTGCGATCCTCGCATCCAATTCAGTGTTAATTTGGTTCTTGAAGAGTCAACATCAGCTGGCAGCTGGGAAAGGAATAGAAAATAAAAAGTGAATACAAACTGTTAAGTGTGATAAAAAGTTTGTTCAGTTTTAATAGTAATAAAAAAAAGGGGAATTAAATCAAGTTTTTTTGAAAACTGTGAAAGTCAAGACCAAAAAGGATCCTTGTTGGTGGAATTGTATTTGTGTGGTGCAAAGTGCGAAGCAGAGAGTGTGTGTTCATAATCGATCATAAAAAAGGAGTTGTTAAAACCGGAATCCTATCTCGCGGCAAGGAAACTCGCTTTGGGTGAGAAGAGAAACACACGAAAGGAACACTAGATCATAAGAGAAGATCGGCAAGCGTCCGTAGAAGTGATCGTGTCCAGTGGTGGTTTTTGATATCGTACAGAGAAGGTTGCAAAAATGGTCCTCAGAAGCAA
This sequence comes from Aedes japonicus, assembly GCA_034211315.2. Classification (NCBI taxonomy): domain Eukaryota; kingdom Metazoa; phylum Arthropoda; class Insecta; order Diptera; family Culicidae; genus Aedes; species Aedes japonicus. The sequence continues at coordinate 7,448 of JASCZW010007964.1, forward strand.
GGTGAGCAAGGTTCAGTACTAAATTATTGTGTTCGTTTTTCTTTGCTGTTTTCTTTTGCGGGGCAGGCAGTTTTTTTTTTCAAGAATAAATTAAGGTAAAAAAAAAAAGGTTTAAAGTAGACCAAATCGAGTACGATGGTGTTGTCGGTTTTGCGGTTGGTGGCGCGGCGAACGGGTTGGGGAAAGCTGCTTACATATTCACAATCAAGCTTTGAGTTTGAGTCGTTGAATGACATTGTTCGGGAACGTAGAACGACGTTGACACCAAGTTGACGAGATGTTGGATTTCGGCGGTTATCACGCGAGAGACACGTGGGTTTTAAAGACGATGCCGTGAGCGCCTCGTGAGAGGAAACGTGCTTGGATGGCATAGAAATTGAGAAAAGAGAGCGAATCGTTAATTTGTTTTGAAGAATTATAACATCAATAATTGTTCTGCAATTTGTTTTGAAGCCCAAGGACAGTTATTTTTTCGGAAACCAGCTGACAATTGGCTTGTCAATTCGGACATTCCAGTACAAAGAAATGACTGCGATGGCAGAAAATCGGTGTAGATATTTTCTTGTTTACATTTTTCGGTGTTTTGCTGCTGCTGACAATCAGCGTAAGTGCTAAACTATTTGCCGCACGAATGAAACAATGTTGATGTAGCCGAGGGCTCTATTTTTAGGTCCTGAGTAGTAAACATAAATATCAAACGACGCAACTTTTACTTTCGGGAAAAACAAGCGTCAACGACGTAGCCGTTGGTGGACAATTAGATCGCTTGCGGCTTTGGGGGATTTACTATTCAATGGTGATTATCAATGTGGGGAAATCGACTTGTTTATATTGAGGTTTGTTAAATAATAGCAACGTTTGATACATTTTTTTTTAAATAAATTTAAAGCCTCTTCAAAGCTTTCATGTTGATTTTAGATTTCCGTGGTCTGACAAATTTGACTCATGGATATATGCTCCTGAAATTTTTTGATCTAGCTTCCTATGACAATATGAGTGGTGAAAATAGATGACAGGTATGAGTTAGTTTATTATTGACATGTAGAATCTACTCTTACCTTAAGGGATAAGGTGTGTGTTATTCATCGCTACCCTTTTAAATCAAATATCGAATTTGTGTTTGAACCTAGGTTGGAACCAGTTCCAACATGCGATTCTCGAACTTATTGTCAGTGCAATCCTCAACCCGATACGAGGTACAAATAATACAATACACACTGACGTTTAACACACAACAAGCCGATCCAATTTTGATAACCGATCCAGTTTGGAACTGGATCAAAAACAAATTCGCTATAAGAGTCCTGGATCGCACGGATCTTTGATTTCAGAAAGTTCTCGATCCACGTTATCTGAATTGAAGTGCGACAAGCGACGACCGGCCAATTTGGTGTCAACAATATGAAAGTTGGTCGTGAATGTGTATCACCGGCAAATGTAATCAACTGATTCTTAACTTGTTTGTAGTTCGGTAGACCCAGAAGCCTTGGTAAGCTGTACCCTATGATGATGTTCCTGTGTGGATAAATCAAACAGAACAATGCATTAGGTCCTTAGTAACATTGAGAGATTCCCTTCGTCGACTTTCTCTTTCGTTTATAGTTTGTGTATTTAAAGATTTGCTGATGTTTTTGACGTATTGGATCTTTGATTAAACTTTATATTGCCGTACTGTGGGTTGAAAATACTTGAACATGTTTTCACATAGGCGTAGGAACGTAAAGAGAAAGTCGACGAAAAGAGTCTTCCAATGTTACTTAGGGCCTAATGCATTGTTCAGCTTGAAATGTGAACAGGATCCATCCATCACAAAAACAATAATACTCCCGTACCGACTGCAGCCACGATGTCCTCCGGAAGAATTCTATTTGACAAATGCGATTAGGAATGTGTCGTGACCTGAGTAGTCTTCCATCTGGGATAAGGGCAACGGAGTTAAAATGGAACGAGAGCCGAATAAAAAGGAGGTTACCGGCCATAGCTGCACTCACTTCAAAAATTTGGCGTTCTGATTATGTCGATTGTAATAGATAGAATGTAACGTAGCAAACAAATGGTGCACTCCCGTTTCATTTTACTCAATTCAAGCAAAACAATGCATAAGGTCCTAAGTAACACTGAGAGATTCTCTTCGTCGACTTTCTCTTTGGTTAATAGCTTGTCTATTAAACGATTTGCTGGTGTTTCAACGTATTGGATCACTAATCACACTTTATACCGTACTGTTTGTTGAAAATAGTTGAAAATGTTTTTACATAGCCGTAGGAACCCAAAGAGAAAGTCGACAAAGAGAGTCTCTCAATGTTACTTAGGACCTAATGCATTGTTTTGCTTGATTTATCCACACAGGAACATCATCATAAAAATTGAGTTGATCAACTTTTCAACGAAAATTGAGTAACATTTCCGTGAGAGAAAAAGAGATAGTATACAATTGTACTCAAAAATTGAGTAAAATGGAGCGGGAGTGTGGAAACCGAAAACGTCAGATCAATGTACGACGCTACGGAAATAAATAAAAGTGTGGACTCTGCTCAGCTTGCTAATATTAGGCAAATCCCCCTACTCCAAGAGGAAGATAATCGGATTGAATAGGTCCATAAGTTTCTCATGAGTTAAAATCCGAGAAAAATTGAAATGAGCCACATGACAAGAACTGCTGCTGCCTCTTAAATTTTTTCGCTCAACACGTTCCGAAGTTGATGCATTGTTGACAGTTGTTCCATTGGGGATGGAATTAGCCTTGAACATTTACTACGTGCGACAAATAACATTCATTTTACTTATCAATTCGCCGTCGAAAATAATTCGCCAAATATTTCGCCAATATTTGAACAACATATCTTAGATCAAGTATATAACTTTGGTGAGTGCTTTGTCTTGATCAGCTATGTATCTTATTGTATTCGGCGAATTCTGGATTGTTAGCTCTGATCATATCAATTTATCTTGGTAATTCATTTGTGTTGCTAATTTGTTTGCCTTGATAATCTGCAACTTGTTATCATGCATAACTTCTCTTGATCAACAAGCTTGTTTTGATCAACCATTTGTTTCAACAACAACAACCTTCCACAATAATCTGTCTTAATTATCAGGTGTCTTGATTATCAGTATACCATGGTCTATAATCAGTCGTGATTTCCAGACTCTATTGATGCAACAAACTTGCTTCAGATCAAATTAGGGCGTAGAAATTGTCAATTACTCACCACCACATATCAGAAATAACTTGAATTGCTTTTATTATCTATTTGTGCTGGATATCAGGTTGATCCTCAGGTGTCTTTTCTCAAAAATATATCCTAGTGTAACTACTAGTAGCGTTCAACGAATTGCCACGTTCTGATTGTCTACATTTCTGGATCATACTTTCCCCTTGATCCGTCTTTCCCGGACCTACAACATTGAATTCTCGCATTAATTTCCATGAGGACTTACAGTACTGGCAATAATAAATTATAATAAACATAATAATAAACAAAATGCCTAAAATTATCGAGGAATCACTGTTGGACACTATCTTAGCAGTCGGACAAAAAGCAACTACAGTCACCGTGGACAGCCTGGCAACGCGTAGCAACCGGACATACAAAAGGCAGTTAACAAACTGCCAATGTTTCATTCTGTATTAATACTTCAAGAAATAAAGAACTATTTGAATATATTATGAAGTCTAACATTTTGCGACGAGGAAATTATCGAATTCATCCCTTTGGAGCAAGAGCTGCTGTTTTTCTCTAGATGGCAAAACCTGGAAGTGACGAAAACAACACGGAAGCGATGTTTCTCCAGGTATACAGGACTACCCCCAGTCGTGTTCTGAATGGCAAGACACCTTTGCAGCAGATGCTTGGCTGAAACATGACGATAGTCCTGAATCTCCTTCATCACAATCAACCGAAGCCTGTATCCTAAATCATCGCCAAGACGAGCAGTTCAATCGGAAGCACGGCGCAACTCCTCAGGATTTACGTAAAGGTGACAAGTTCTACGCCAAGGTCTACAGCAGCAACAACAAGTGGCAGTGGGCTCTCGGCGTGACCATTGAAGTTATCAGTCGTGTCAACCACAATGTGCTTCTTACGAGTAGCATGGACTTAGGAAGCTTATCAGACCACACACCAACCAACTCAAGATGCGTTTCAGTGAAGAGAAAACAAGTGCAGCAGATTTGACACCACTGGATATGCTGGTGGGCATGTTTGGTCAACAATCCTCAAAAACATCTGAGACGCACTCCCAGCAACGTCTAAATCAAGTCGAACAAGACCCCATTGCATCAACCTCAAACGTTGAATGAATGAAATTGAAGTTGAAGAATTGCCAACGGACCTACAATACAAAGAAGATACGAGTCATTTCCGAACGAAAAGTAGGCCCCAGCCAGATCGAACAATGCCAAGAGTTAACTGGAGGAGATATACCAGAGATAAACGTTGTATTGAAAACCACCACACAATTTCGTGGCCAAAACGAAGAAGCCGAGACTAAGAAAGACCTGCTGGAATCCATCTTTTCATCGGGGATGCAGAAGGCTGCAGTCCACTTCTGTACGGCTGCTAGGTAGAGCGTCGCAACATTTCTGTAGAAAGCTCAATAAACGTAGGATTTTTTATTGTAGGAGTTTATTTTTGATCGTCATTAGAAATCAGTCAATTATTTTAAATGCATACGTTATCTGAAGTTTTTAAAAGTACTGGAGTACATGAAATAAATATGTTATATACGTAAGTCCTGGAACCATTTTTTGTTTTTATTCTCAGAACGGTATCGAAGACTTCTTAAAAGTTTTAGAAAACTTTGAAAACCGTTCGATGCTTAACGCTTTGTTTTTAATTTTCGTTTTGAAAACTGTTTTAATTATCTAAAGTTAGCCCAAGTTTGACTATTTCGCATTCCTGTGCTTTTATTTAGTAATTTTTAATGAGTGATATGTTAGTTAATTTAATTAAGGGATTTATTTCTTGAATCCAATAAATTCTCAAAAATGCAGGTAAAACTTGTGATCAGAAACCAAAAAGCACATACATACTACCATTTGAAGTTCTCATTCACAAGAAAATATTTATTGGATATCAGCAAAGATTTTACAGTATCACTTCAAGAGGAATGGCTCCTTGCTTACATAAATTCAACTTGTTTGTAAATCAAAATCAGCTTTTTTAAATTTTATTGAACTTCGGATTAATTCCACAGACCTCTTGAAATTTTACTTTTTTTTTAAATTACTCGATTTTCCAAGTAAGTAGAAATCGATAAGAATTCTTTGTAAATCATGTTGGATTCATTTCAACTTCTTGATTATCTTATATGTTTCCTAAATTTGTATAGATTTGTTCAATAGGATAAATAGTTTGAAGGTTTTTTTTGCTATTAGATAAACTTGCTGCGTAGTTCTCTCTCTCTCACTCTTTCTCTCTCTCTCTCGCTCTTTTTCTCTATTTCTGTCTCTCTTAAAAAAAAGTTCTGAAAAATTTCTATTGATTTTTTTTCTATGGTTGAATCGTTTATATATCAACGAATTTCTTGAATTTCATGTACTTTGAATAAAACGACACAACACTCCGAAGTTCACCGATTTGAAGGGTTTTTATTGAGTTTATAAATCTACAGTGATTTCTGAAAATATTATGTTTTGTTCTGATAAATAAACTTGTGATAAGTTTTTTTTTATGTTTGAAAAAATATAAGAATGCTGAACAGTTTTTTATAGCACTACTTGTACTTTCCTTTTTCTTACGTTCAGCATTTAATATCAGTTACTTTAAAGCTTTCGAGTACTAAAACTTGTTTTTGAATGACGCTGTTTGCAACATTATTTATGATTCACATAGAACTAAAACGGCTTCGAAAAATATAATATAACAACATTTGTTTATCTTTAACAATACTACAGGGTGTCCGTATATTATCTGTACAACAAAATGGTGTTAAAACTATCTTCTATTGATGGATTTAAAAATATCAATACGAATTGTTTGTTATAGCAATATGTTTGCGAATTACAAGTTTTGTTTGTTCATTTCATAATGGCCGCCTTGCGCTGAGATACACGCCTTCAAACGTTTCCGGAAGTTATCTACGATGGCCGCGAGTTCTTCGACAGATATTTGTTCCCAAACCTTTAAAAGAGACGATGTTCTAGTGATTTATGTGGTGTACTGCAGGCTCTTAGCTCCAAGATGGACCATACCGAATAGTCCATTGAATTTAAATCCTTCTGGCCTTCTACATTCATCTTTCGGTAAAAAGCTTGCCGAAATGCGTTCGCAAAGACGGCGCCCAGTCTTTTAGGAAAATTCATTCATTTTTGCCGAAATGCTGCGATGCTCAAGAATCTAATGTGTGTCAGTAGATGGCTTCTGATATACCGCTTGATTCACTTTCACTCCCTTGTCGATAAGGATCAAAGGGGTTTTGCCGGAATGAGTTATTCCAGCCCAAACCATGGCAGAAGTGGAATGATGACTTCTTGAAATATTTCCACGATTTTTGGAAGCAGCAGGAAGCCACTGCCGATCATTTTAATGGTTGTGATGCTGCTAGATTGTGAGAACTTTTTCATCGGTGAACAGCACTGACCGATAGCGGCTCTCGGATAAGCGGTTCAGGAGAACCTTAGCTTTTCTCAACCGGTTTGCTTTCATGGTGTCATTCAAGTAGTGATTCTTGCACAGGTTTATATGACTAAAGATTCAATTCGTCGGAAACTATGGCTCCAACAGAAGATTTTGAAATTTTCAGTGATTTCGCCAACTTTCGGATAGAAATTGAAGAATTTCGCTTGATTCTTCGCCGGACTATCTCGCGCATTTGTGGAGTCCGAACGGTGTGCTTTTTCCCATGTTCAGGGTATTTGCAATCACTGAAACAGTTTATTAATGTGTAGCATATCCCTTTTCAGAAATAACCTTTTGCAAACGACTTGGCATAGAAGTTATGAACGATTTCAATTCATTCGGATCAAGTTTAGACCATTCATCCTGAATCGCTAACATTAATTCTTTCACCGTGTCATACTTTCTTCCTTGACCATAAACTTTGCAAACCCCAAACATTCTCGAATAGATTTAAACCGGGACTGCATGCCGGCCATTCCAGCACAGAGATGTAATGGAAGTTCAAGAAGGTTTTTGTTGCTGCCGATTTATGACAAGAAGCGTTAACCTGTTGAAGGATCATGTTCTCATCCATCTCATTGACAGCTAATGGAATAATAACTTCTTCCAGAAGCTGGCAATACATTTCAAAGTTTATCCGTGTTGAAATGAAACAAACGGGTGTTTTTGCAGATTCGCCAAATCCTAACCAAATCTTAACGGTACCTCCACCGAAATTCCTTTTTCTTTGGTTGTCTGTTTTGCCTTTTATCACACCAGTGACTGCTGAAACCAGCCGGTCCATCTAGTTTGAGCTCTTTTTTTCATCACTGAACACCACATTCGACCACTCATCCTCCCAGAACTGTTATTTTCCAGCAAAGGCAAAACGGGCCTTCTCTTGTCGATCAAGAAGTTTTGGTGCAGGTGCCGTTTTCCAAAAGGAAATATTGGGATCTTCACTCAAAATCTGACAAATCCGACGTTTGGACACAGGAAGATTCATTTCGGCTTTGATGGCACTCGGACACAGCCTTTGATGGACTGCACACACACACACACACACACACACACACACACACACACACACACACACACACACACACACACACACACACACACACACACACACACACACACACACACACACACACACACACACACACACACACACACACACACACACACACACACACACACACACACACACACATGCTGTAAGTGATTGAACCGGCCATGATAATTTGTGCTTTCAACACATATTCATTGATATGTGTGTATCATTTTGTCATTACATTTATTTCCCGCACTGTATAAAGACAATGGGTCAAGATGTTAAACCATGTAGGTATGCCGACATAGTCTGATGCGTTGGCATTTTTAAAACTGAGTAAATGCGTTGGCAGTTTTAAGACAGATAAACTGTGAATGGCGTTTTACAAAAAATATTCTCTACGCAACTGAATAACTCTCAGTTATTAAGTCATCACTTGACTATCAATATGGCAAAGCTCAAAAAACTTTTCACCAATTTTCAATATATGAAAAATGATAACATAACTTAAGGTCTGTTTGGATATAATAGGAGTTGCAAAACAAGGTCCAGAAACATCTGAAAAGCATGTTATCTTTTTATAAATATAGAATGCTTTAGGGCCACAAACAAAACATGCCAACTTTATATGAAAAATATAAGCATTTCAGAATAACTTTCATCATATTTATGGATGAAAAAAAAACTGTAACTTTATCGTCAAATTTGTATAATACCTGTAATCTGTATGAGGTCTGTATGATCAAATCATGATCAAATGTCTGTATAAATACAGATATGTCTGTATATCTGCCATCCCTGCTCTCAGCACCCCTACGGAAACTAGCATACCCATCATCTTAGCCCAATTTTTTTTTCCGTGTGTTGGTGGTCCTAGTTTGCGTCAAAGTGCCTCTTTGTTTCCAAAATCAAATACCTCGTTATGAATAATTTATCGAGAAAGGTAGTATTGAATCAAAAAATACAACGCGACTCGAACAATCCTTGACAATCCATCCTTCGAAAGCAGAGCAAACCGAACCGAACCCGTTTTTCCGGCTTTTTCCTGTTTATTTTCAAGATCGCCGGGAAGTGTGATCGGACGACTTGCATCGAGATCCAACCTTCACATTCACGCCGTTCCCTATTCTCGGCACACATGTAACAGTTCGTTGACAGCAGCAGTTACGCAACGCGACACTCCCACCCGCGATTAATTAGCAAACACACCGTCCTTATCTCCGCAAGCGCCGGCGGCGGGATTCTGACGTTTCTGACGTTTCCGTCGTATCGTCATATCGATTTATCGGTATCAAACTGCTCCGAAATTCCAGTACGGAGCAATACGCGCTCGGAGACAGCACCTACTCCGATTAGACTTGATGGAATTTTCCTCGGACGAATGTTGGACAACGCGCGACCCCCGCGGAACGGGTGTTTGTCAACAGAATGATTTACAAAGAGGTCAGTCGGAGATAGCTGTCGCTGGTTGTTGCAGCGAGCATCTTCAATTGCCACCATTAGTCGGAAGAATGCACTTTTTCAATCAAAGGCAAGGGCGCACATCGCCCGTCTTAAGAACGAACGCATATTGTTGGATGCGAACGAATGTACGGCAATCACCACCAGGTCAATGTCATCGGTCGGTGGCGTTATCTAGGTAGGCCGTTGAGCGTGTGAAGTGAAATCGCCATCTCTTCAATTGAGTTGTTTTGATAGTTTTGTTATAAATAGAAAATATTGTTGTTTTTGTCCCGGGAGAGGAATCTTGCGTGTGCTCCGACACATGGCATTAGAGATTAACGCAAGCAGCAGGGGTGTGCCAAACATGTAAACGACTTCCGCTTATCAGTAAGCGTGTTGATAGTGCTATCAATTGGAAAATGAAACATTTTTTTTGCCATGGCAACAATGCGAAATCCGTGTCCACTTTGATGGTGTCCGACGAATCTTCTCTTATCGCGGACGGGAGCTGACGCTGCCAGAAATGGCAATCCTTGTTCGAGGGAGTCAAGTAGGACGTTTGTTTTAATTTGTTAACGATCCGTCAGCAAAGCTGTCAATCGTGGGCCTGTTGTGATGAGCTGATCGAGCAAGCAAACGTCACCTCACGAGAAGGTGGCGTGGCAGGCGTGGCTCTTTGTTATCGCCGAGTTGGCGCGTCTCGTGCGTCATGATTTCTAAAGTCGCGCGATGAAATTTTGCGAATTTATTTTCGATAAGAATAAATTAAACATTGTAACCGACCTGGGGTCGCAGGAGCGACGGCTTATCAACCCGGTTAGTCCCAGAATAATAGCTCTAATAAAAATCAGTGCCGCAAGCGCTGTTCTTATCGCTCCCCATATACTGTCAATTCTCATAAATCATCTCTCTATTGTTTCAGAGCTTTGCCCGCTACATCTTCCAGAATCAGCACAAATTGATCCAGCAGTTGCTGCAGACGCAGGTCCGTCTGTGCAGTGGCGGTTCGCAGCAGATTCAGCAGGCTCTGCGCGTGGAGGATGACGATTTGCCCAAGATCTCCCAGGCCGACCCGGTGGCGGCCCCGTTCCCGATGACTCTGGAACATGCGCCTGATGTCGGAGAGCAGTTTAAGGTAAGTACCGAGACGCAGTAGCTCCCGAGTAGTGGTTAGAAGAATCGTTGCAATTACTTGAACGAGAACGGTGGCGTTTATTGACCCTGAACTTGATTGCCGTTAACCACCGGGGGTAGGATAGGACGGCTGCATTTGCATTTGTGGGTTGTTGTTGTTCGCGCTGGTGCTACTGCTTCATTAATTCAGCTGGTTGGTGCGACGTTGATATGGCGTTGGGGTTCTATATCGCCTTCGGAAATGTTGTCGACCTATTGGGCCGTGCATAACCTAGAAGACGTGACGTCATTGATTTAGAACGTAGGCTTAGTGGCTTGCCGTGTCGTAGACTTGGATTAATTTGCATGCGATTAGTTGGCGCGTGCCTTGCTATATCGTGGCAAGATGCTACGATATTGGAACACGGTTTCTGCAGTTCACTTGCTAACGCTGGTTGAGAATCGACTTTGTTTTTTGGCACAGAACCACATCGCAGGTTAAGTTATGCTCCGGCGTGGACATTGTATTGCAAATTTTTGATAGAATAGCAACAACCGAGGACCTTTGACTGTCAAATACATTACCCATCTACCTCACATTGATTTTGGTGCTTTCCATTCTGGTACCAAATTACTGGTGGTTTACCATAACACAAAAGAAGTGGCGCAAACAGCTGGGTAAGATAACCGAACAAATGTTTACTTCTTTGGGTGATATGTTCATTTAGAAACAAATGAACCGAATCATAAATTGAGCTTCTTCATGCCGCCATATTTGTTCGGATTCATTTGCTCTTTGGTACGGTCAACCCAAGTATTATTGCCAAAACTATCCACTCAACCTATCAAATCATTTATGAAAGCCACTAGAAACCAATATGGTTTTATTATGGCACCAAAAGGTGCCAAAAGGTTTCATATTTTAGAGAACCTACACAGCTTGTTTACAACAATCTTGAATCCTTGTTTTTTCAAATTCCTTTTACTCCTATTAAAGAAAAAGCATTTTCAAACCACTTTGGATATTATGTTATCAAACAGATTTTCCCGCAACACTAGAACTTTTTTTCTCAGATATTATTTACTGCTAAATGAATCGGAAGAGCAGAGAACCGAACAAAGCAGAACAACAAAAGCCAACCACGATATCACAGTGAAGTTTGACAGCTGTGGCCATTTGGTCGTATGAGCTGGTTTTGCATGTGCAGCACAATTGGTTTTATGAGAGGTTCTCAATAGTGGTCATAACATCTTTCACTAGAACATTTCTCGAAATCGTTTATGGTCTTATAAAGGTTTTATTAACTTGTTTTTACAACTGTCTATAGAGTTGGTGCCACTTTGTAGACATATTCTACGGCTGTTGAAGAAGCATACGCCGGAAGTCACTAACGGACGAGAACCGTTTTGACATGTAGTTCTGACGTCAGCAAAGCTAGGAGGCACTTCTGTAGTGCTGGAGACAACTTAAATCTGGTACTTTTTCCAGCTGAAGTTGCGATGCAACTGGAAAAGTCGGCCTGAAGCCCATTACTAAAGTGCACTGCAGCCTTACTGGATGTCGGCTGTACTGGTTCTTCAGCTAAGTTCTCGCAATGAAAAGTGTGAAGATTGTGCAGACCCTGAAGAATTTTCGCAAAGCTATCCTGTAGACTTACGGCCCGAGGTGTAGAAACTGATAAACGAAAGTGCTTCCCAAAAATTCGAAAAAAATCACATAAATTCAGCGAACTTATCAGATGTTCAGGATCCTTCTTATAAATTCACGAAACGTCCCAGAAGAGATGCGAGTATCACTGATATTCAGGGAACATCCAAGAAAATCAGGGAACTTACCAGAAAATCAGGGAACTTTCCGAGCAGGTAACTTTCCAGAAAATCAGTAAACTTCCCAGAAGTTAAGGGTTCTTCTAAGAAATCCAGGCAACTTCCCTGAAATTAAGTGTATATCCTAAAAATTCAGGAAATTTGCCATACATTCCGGTAGTTTCACATGAGTTGAGGGACCTTCCCAAAATCTAAGGGTTATTCCCAGAAATTCGAGCAACTATCCAGAAAATCAGGGTACATCCCAGAAGTTCAGAAAACTTATTAGAATTGTTTGGGTATTTCTCAGAAGTTCTTAGAACTACCCAAGGTGTTCAGAGAACTTCCTAGAATGTAAGGGAACATCCCATAAGTTCAGAAAAATTTCCAGAAATTCATGAAACTTATCAAAACTTCGCGTATCTTCCTAGAGATTCAGAGAACTTCTCAGAAGTTCATGAAACTGCCCAGAATTATAGGGAAGTTCTGATAAGTCCAGGGAACTTGTAGGAGTTTGAGGATTGAATGATTGAAGATGATGGTACTTCCTAGATATTCAGAAAACTTCCCAGAACTTCAGGAAACGTCCACAAAGATCAGGAAACGTCCTCGAAGATCAGGAAATTTTCCAGACGCTCAACCCAAAAATTCAGAAAACTTTCCTAAAAGATCAGCGAACTTCCCAGAAGTTCAGAAAACTTCCCAAAAGCTCAAAGAACCTCCCAGATGGTCAGGGTACTTCTCTAAAATTCAGGAAATTTCTCAGACTTCCTGGGATCTTCCAAGAGCTTCAGAGAACTTTTCCAAAGAGAAAGGAACGTTCCAAAATTTCAAAGAACGTCCCAGAAATTCAAGAAACAGAAAATCAGCGAACTTTCCAGAAAATCAGAAAATTCCTCAGAAGTTAAGGGTTCTTCTAAGAAGTCCAGGGAGCTTCCCTGAAATTCAGTGTATATTACAAAAAACTAGGGAGTTTTCATACATTTAAGGAGCTTCACATGAGTTCAGGGAACTTCCCAAAATTTAGGGGTTCTTTCCATAAGTTCGGGCAACAATTCAGAAATTCAGGGAGCTTCCCAGAAGTTTAGACAACTTATTAGATTTTTTTGGGTGATTCTCAGAAGTTCTTAGAACTACCCAAAATGTTCAGAGAACCTCCCAGATTTTCAGGGAACATCCAATAAGTTTAGAAAAATTTCCAGAAAATGAAATTTATCAACACTTTGCGTGTCTTCCTAGAGGTTCAGAAAAACTTCTAAGAAATTCATGAAACTTCCCAGAAGTATAGGGAACTTCTTATAAGTTCAGGGAACTTGTCGGAGTTCAAGGATTAAATGATTGGGTACTTCCCAGAAATTCAGAAATTTCTCAAAAGCCCTGAAATCTTCCTAGAGTTTTAGAGAACTTTTCCAAAGATCAGGAAACTTTCCAGAATTTCATAAAACGTCCCAGAAATTCAGAAAACTTCAGAAGAAGGGATTTTTTTAGCAAAAGTTTTAGGAAACATTCGAAGATATTTTTCATGATTTTAGCAAGCTTCCTAGAAGTTCAGAGAACATTCCAAAAGCTCAGGGTACGTAAGCCTTAAGAAGAACTTAATCTTCTACTGCTCAATAATTTTTCGTACCGAACCAAAACGAGGATCAAAAACTCAATTTCTTTTTCAATGTTTAATCAGTTTCACGGAATTTCCACCCGTCTCAATTCTGGAATTTCTAAAAAGTTCATGTAAGGTTTAACAACAACGGTCTCAAAAATTCAGAGAACTTCCCAAAAGCTCGAAGAACTTCTCAGATGTTCAAGGCACTTCTCTAAAACTCAGGAAATTTCTCAGACGTCCTGGAATCTTCCAAGAGTTTCAGAGAACTTTCCAGAATTTTAATAAACGTCCAAGAAATTCAGGAAACTTCTGAGGATTTTTCCAGCAAAAGTTAAGGAAACATTCGGATTTTTTTTTAATAATTTTAGGAAGTTTCCTAGAAGTTCAGGGATCTTTCCAGAAGCTCGAGAAACTTTCCAATAGTTCAGGGCACATTCCAGAAGCTCAGAGTACGTAAGCCTTAAGAAGAACTTAAAATTATAACTGCTCAATAATTGTTCATACCGAACCAAAACGAGAATCAAAAAAAAAAAAACAATTTCTTTTTTAATGTTTAATCGCCCGGAATTTTCACCCGTCTTAATCCTGGAATTTCTAAAAAATTCTTGTAAGGTTTAACAACAACGTTCTCAAAAATTCAGAAAACTTCCCAGAAGTTCAGAGAACTTCTCAGATGCTCAGGGTACTTCTCTTAAATTCAGGGAATTTTCAGAAGTCCTGGGATCTTCCAAGAGTTTTAAAGATTTTTCCCGATGATCGGAGAACTATCCAGAATTTAAAAAAACGTCCCAGAAATTCAGGAAACTTGTAACGATTTTTTTTGGCAAAAGTTTAGGATACATTCGAAGGTATTTTTTCCTAATATTAGGAAGCTTTCTAGAAGTTCACGGATCTTTCCCGGCACGAAAAACTTTCCAATAGTTCAGGGTACATTCGAGAAGCTCAGGGTACTTAAGCCTTAAGAAGAACTTAATCTGCTCGATAATTTTTCGTACCGAACCAAAACTTGAATAAAAAAATCAATTTCTTTTTCAATGTTTATTCAATTTCACGAAATTTCCACCCGTCACAATCCTGGAATTTCTAAAAAAAACTTGTAAGCTTTACCAACATCTCGGAAATGCTGTTTATTTCACAGAAACTCCACCAACCTATTTAAAAGTTTCGCAAATCCACCAAATTCCTAGATTTTGTTCAATTTCTTGTAAATTATAAAAATACTTCTGCTTTTTATCATAAAAAATGTGCCAACTGAAAGTTCAAATAACTTCTGGGAAGCTAAATCTGCTTCTCGAAGTTCTTAAGGATACTTCCAGAAAGTTGTTTCTATTCCATGGATGATCAGCAAACTTTTTGGAAGTTTAACCATGAATTCAGAAACGTTGAGAATTTTTCGACAGTTTAAGGGTCTTCTCCTGAGTTCAGCCACTTTTCTTCTTGAAAGAAAACGAGCAAACTTCATGATTATCTTGAAACTTCCAAAAAGTTTGTCCAACTTCCAAAAAGTTTATTCGGCTTCCAAAAAGCTTATTCATCCTCCAAAAAGTTTATGCAACTTCCGAGAAACTTATTCAACTACTGTCAAGTTCATAGTAATTCAGTTCAGAAGTTCATGGTAATTCAGCCAATAATTTTTCAAGAGTTCGTTCAGTCTATAGAAGCTTATATAAGCTCTGATCAAGTAACGTAACTGCCGAGAAGTGCTAGGATTGTCTTAAAGCTGTGTAATGTTTAAAAACGATTTCTGGAAAAATCAAACATTTTTGAATCTATCTTCAAGGTATCATCGGTTTCCACCAGAAAGCTTATGAAAACTGCTATAGTAAAATGTATCCTATGCCCCAAACGATAAGCCTGAATATACAGAGACTCAGTAAAGCCCCAGTGCAGCGATGCGTTTGTTCTAAAAAAAAATCCCATCCACGATTTGGTCCATCGTTGAAGATGCCCTTAGGCTGTGTTCCAATACGCGAATTAATTTTGATTTGCACTTAAAATTGACAGATGAAAACTTATCGATGAAGTTTGGTAGTCGAGCTGACTTATTCATGACAGACGGCAACTCCATTTTGACGGACACCTGATCGAAAGTTTGTTGATTAATCAATATCGATTAATGGATTATTTTCCATCTGTCAAACTTAAGTAAAATTAAAATTAATTCGTGAATTGGAACACAGTCTTAAGCGTCAACTATAGTGACTTAAATCGTTTCAAATTCAGAACACTTAGGGCATCTTCAACGGTGGTGCAAATCGTGGATGGGATAACTTTTTAAAATAACCGGAACTTTGAAGAACAGATTTAGCTTACCAGAAGTCATTTGGACTTCAAGTTGGTAAATCTTTCATGGAAAAAAAAGAACATCACAAATATTTTAATAATTTACGAGAAATTGAAAAAAATCTGGTGGTTTTGATGTAGTTGGTGTACTTTTTTGATACTCATTTTGGTTCGGTACGAAACATTATCGAGTAGTAAGAAGTTTAAGTTCCTGTTAAAACTTAATTAACCTGAGCTTCTGGGATGTTCTCTGAACTATTGGAAAGTTTCTCGAGCTGCTGGAAAGATCCACGAACTTCTAGGAAGCTCCCTTAACTTCTGGAAAAATCCTTGGAATGTTTGCTAAACTTTTTTTTTTAATCAGTTCGTTTATTTGTTAGGCTCAGCCGATGTTCAATTTGCTAAACTTTTGAGAATGCTCCAAAAATCTTTTGAAGTTTCCTGAGATTCTGGAACATTTTCTGAATCATTAATTTCTGGTGTCTTCAAGGACGTGATCCTTTCCGTTTCGACTCTTGTTTATCCGCTGCCAAATTAAATATCAGCATTATCCAATATTGTTTAGATTTAATTCATGCATTCATACACTCACCTTCAGCCAAACGAAAGAGCAAGTATTCCTCGTAGTCTGCTAACGACGCACTACTGGTAGTTAAAAAAACCTCTTATCTCTGTTGTTCAATAGTTGACAGGATGACAGGTTTTGGTGGGTTTAATAACAAGAAATACAACACCGGTGCGGGGAAGCCAAAGTTGGTCTATTTTTGCTGGTTCTATTCAAGTTTTGCTGATGCAAGTATACAGTTGTTCCAAAAATAAATCTCCGCTGAAGATGCCCTTAATGTATATGATTACGTATTACCAGAATTCAGACTAGTTGCAAATGCTTTGTCCAATACTGTAGAACTCAGCAACAGAAGGGATGCAGCCAAAGGAATTTGAAAATTTTCATTCGACTACAAATGACCGTTTAGAAAATCGAATTTACTCTTTTGGGTTGTTGTTACTGCCGTAAACAACACTTAACCGCTAAACCTCTGCAACGACCCTGCGTCTCCACCTTTCGTTCACCAACGAAGGAATTTTGATCCGATCCTTGATACTTTAGTACACACCAACTAAAATTCCCCCTTCTCCTTCTTCTTCTTCCTTTCAGTACTCGGACCTATCGGTGCGTCTGGCCGCACCGCACCAGCTCTCGCCGAAACCGGACACCGACGATATGGCCTTCGGAAAGTACTTCACCGACCACATGCTCAAGGTTGCCTACCACCGGCGGTTGGGCGGCTGGCAGAAGCCGGAAATCACCCCGATGGAAACGCTGAACCTACATCCCGCCGCCAAGGTGTTCCACTATGCCGTCGAGGTGAGTGACTAACTGCGAGTGCGAGAGAGAGAGCGATATGGGAACTCTAATTGGCGAGCTCAGTTAGTAGCGCTCTCATTTAATGGCGTGTTTTCCAGCTATTATTGCTGTTTGTTTGCGGGAAAGCATGACCTCCAATCGGTAAACATGTTGTTTTCTCCTGGAAGCGGCGATAATCAACGATTGAGTGGTGATAACAAGCCTTCGATTATCGCCTAGGATGCATGACGAAAGTGTTAGAGGTCAATCACGAGAGGAGCTATTTGCGAAAACAGCTGGCTCAGTTTAGCTTTTTAACCGAAGCTATTTTTTCGCGTTCGCATGTGACCAGTTCTAATTGGAACTTGTCATTCGGGCATCTCGACCTCAGCTTCTCACTGTTACTAACAGCTGATTGGCACTCGACAACATTTTGATTGATCATTGTTTGTTTGTTTTTCGGTTTCAGCTGTTCGAAGGCATGAAGGCATACCGTGGCGTAGATGGTCGGATCCGATTGTTCCGACCGGATATGAACATGGCCCGCATGAACGTCACCGCCTACCGATCCGGACTGCCGACATTCGAGGGAGCCGAGCTGGTTAAGGCCATGTGCCGGTTGATCATGATCGATTCGGAATGGGTACCGCACACGGAATCGTCCAGCTTGTACATCCGCCCGACGCTGATAGGAATCGAACCGACCCTGGGTGTTGCCTCGTCGGACTCGGCTCTGCTGTACACGATCCTGTCGCCGGTTGGGTCGTACTTCAAACCCGGCGCCGGAGGACTGAAGCTGTACGCCAATCCGAAGTACACCCGCGCATGGCACGGTGGCGTCGGAGACCGGAAGGTTGGCTCGAACTACGGACCCACCATCCACGTGCAGAAGGAAGCCCTCAAGGAGGGATGCCACCAGGTGCTGTGGCTGTACGGAGATGCCCACGAGCTGACCGAGGTCGGTGTGATGAACATCTTCATGCTGTACATCAACGATAATGGAGGTGAGTTGGGATTTCGGGGATGTGTTTCGGGGTTTGATTGTTTGATTGATCGATTGATTGATTCCAATTCCGTTTTGCAGAGCGAGAATTGATAACTCCGCCATTGGATGGACTGATCCTGCCCGGCATTACGCGCGATTCCATCATCCGGTTATGTCGCCAGTGGGGAGAATTCGCCGTCAAGGAGCAGAAATTCACGATGCCGATGGTGCAGAAGCTGGCGAAGAAAGGACGGGTAAGTGGATATTGATTTGTTTTTTGGGTTTTTTGGGGGAAAAGTCGGTTTGAGAGGAAAAATTGCAACGGGTAGAAAGCGAATCTTCGGGAAGTTCTCAATAATTTGAACCGTTTTCATTGATGAAATTACTTCCAAATCAACGGTAAATTATTTTCTAATACCAATCAGAATTGGTTATGTCAACAGGTTTGACCGTCTTCTCTCATGACCTCCGGAACTTCGGGAATCATTTCCTACAAAATCATTTGTAGAGTTGTAGTATTTGCTTCAGCAAAACTCAATCTTTTAAAGACATATAAGAAATTAGTTTCTTTTTTTTTTTTCTTGGAAATGTTTTAGAAGCTCCTTGAAGTCTCTTGGAGTTCTGCCTCTCCCTTGTTCGAAAGATTGTTTCCATACAAACCTTGTGTTAGAATATGCCAGCCGACCCCTCCTTCCTTAAACCCTAACGCAATAGATCTTTTCATTCCAGTCAATGAATTCCGGGTAGTTTTAAGGTTTCGAAAAGATCTAAAGTTGCAACCAGACTTCGAGTGGTAATGCAAATTTGTAATACGTTAGGAGAGTTAAAGGGTGGAACAGTCAAAAATTGGTCCAAAATAATCAACTGCATACTGAGTAGGTGATCAAAGGCTGACTAAAAGTAAATTGGTGCGCACAAAAAGACCTGTCATTCGTGATTCAACAAGTTTAACAAGTCCATTAATGATTGCTTTACAGTATTTTTAAGAGAACCTTAAAGTTACAGCATTAGATGGTTTCATTTCTCCAGTTCGAGCGAAATCTTGAACCATCCTCTTCATGGAGCCCTTCAGCGCCTGCGCAGTGGGAACGGACACGGAATCAGCGCATTTCTTCCATTTTGCATGCATTTGCTGGATGTCCTTGACTACCCCGCCGCTTCGTCGAAGTTGCTGCCTTGAGTTTGCCCAATATTTTTCGATTGGTCGAAATTCCGGGCAGTTCGGATGATTCATTAGCTTGGGGACCGCCACTTCAGAACCACCTTGGAGTAGTGACAGCTAGCCAAATCGATCCAACAGATGACTTTGTCCCTATGCGGATGAACGGCAATACACGCTTCTAAGGGCATTCTTCGATCCAAACTTGGGTTGTCATCGTCAGGGATGTGACGAATGGTCCCGTTTTCTGGCCACAACTGAAAATAGCTTGCCAAATCATGACTTTCTTCGCGAACTTGTCGGTAAACGCGAACTTGAATCTTTCCGGCACATTGCCCACGTCCAGTCGCGATCTTAAACTTTTGACCGGGAAGTTTCTTAAGATCGAGTTTGACGTATGTTTCGTCATCGATCGAAGTGCAGCCCTTGTGTTTCATCAAAACTCGGTCGTACCAGAGCCTTGCACACTTTTTAGTCACGGAATTCTTCTTCATGTGCCGGTTTGGATGTTTACTGGCATTGTACGACTTGTATTCTTTCCTTGGCAAGGATCTTCCACACCGTTTGAAAGTTGGCGTTGTACTTTCTTGGCAGCGCAGCTGATGATCCCTGGTTTCGGTAATTTCGTAGGTCCGCTGATTCCTTTCCACACTCAGGGTTTCCTTGTAGGTTTTGAGCACTGTAGCCAGCTTGGAACCTGACCACTCCGAATTTTCCCTTTGTTTCGAGTTTCATTTGACGTTATTTCTGAACGCGGCGATCGACTGCTTCGATCAAACTTGCTCCACTTGTTCTCCATAGAAGTGTAAACAAACCATTGTCAAGGATTTTCGATTCGGCGATCGACTACTTCGATCAAACTTGCACCACACTCACGTTTCATTTTACTCAATTGTTGAGTACAATTGTATACTATCTCTTTTTCTCTCACGGAAATGTTACTCAATTGAGTTGATCCACTATTTAACGAAAACTGAGTAACATTTTCGTGTGAGAAAAAGTGATAGCATACAATTGTACTCAAAAATTGAGTAAAATGAAACGGGAGTATAGTTGTTCTCTACACTCCCGCTTCACTTTACTCAATTTTTGAGTACAATTGTATGCTTTTTAACGTAAATTGAGTAACATATCCGTGAGAGAAAAAGAGATAGTATACAATTCTCGAGTAATTCATGATTAGGGCCTAAAACCCATTTGTAAACAATGACTTTAAACGTTGATCTCTCACGAAACACGAGAATCCCGCTATATCCAGCTACTTCATATCAAGAGAAATCGACATTTAAAGTCATTGTTTACAAATGGCTTTTAGGCCCTTAACATGAATTACTCGAGAATTGTACTCAAAAATTGAGTAAAGTAAAGCGGGAGTGTATAGAAGTGTAAACAAACCACTGTCAAAGATTTTCGATTCGAGGGGGGTACCAATTTAGTCGTTTAGACAACCTTTACACAACAGTTCACATTTAAGTTAGTATTGACACATAACCTCTAACAACCGTTCTCTTCCTTCCTTTTTTCAGTTGCTGGAAATTTTCGGCGCTGGCACGGCTGCCGTCATCAGTCCGATCGACAGCATCGCCTACATGGGCGAGGAGATCGCCGTCCCGACGACGAGTCACGAGTCGCCTCTGTACCATCGGCTGTACGACACCCTGACCGGCATCCAGTACGGTAAAATCGATCATCCGTGGGCAACGGTTATAGATTAAAAACAATACAGGGATCTACTTCTACTACTAAGCCTTCTACTACTTTAGCTGCTACTATTACAACTATTTGGTTCTAATTAGTAAATCAGTAACAGTACTATTTGAGATAGATTTGCGTGTGTGTCTGTGTGAAGCGTGAACGAGAACAGGAGTCTTCCAGGTTAGGTTAGGATACGATTTGCATGATATTGTGTATGAAGAAACAAGGTTAGGAGAGGAAAAAGACACTTTTTAAGTGAAAATTTTGAGCGAATGAATGCGGAATTAGTTAGTTTATGGAGTTAGGTTATGTTCTTGTGTTTCGGGCGGGTGGAAGACCGCGGAAGGCATGTAATAGTTAAAATCAACTAATTGTGATTTGTCATAGATTTTTTCAAATTTGTTATTCTTTTAAGACAAAATTTAAATTGTCTGTTGATAGTAAATCTACTAATTTTATGTCACAAAAAAGAAACATCGACATTTTCATGTATGCATTTAGAGAAGTATACGTTAAGATTGAGCTCAATTATCAGCCATTAGTAGACTCAAAAGTGATACGTAAAAAGGTGTGAACAGAACTCAGGAAGACGTGGGAAAAGATTTCAGTGTTTGTCCCTCTATTGGCAAAATCCTACCTTTGGAAATCCACCGCTCCAAAACCCTTCAATCCCCACCATCAGGAAACACAATTGCACCGTCTAACGAAAAAAAAAAAAAACAAAAAAACACCTGCCATCCCAAAACCAGCAGATGAATGACATCGGAAAGAATCAAATTAACTCCCCCCCCCTCCATCAAAATTGACAACGAAGAACCCCAACCGTTTCGCAAACCACGCGAAAAGAGCGCCGATCGAAAGGATGAAAAGCGCTCTCTTGTTGAAATGTTTCACTGAAATGTTTCTCCCACTCGCCAGCAGCGCTCGAAGAAAGCCAACTCGCCGATGTGCTTTTCCGGCAGGCAGCAGGCGGCGAAGAAGCGAATCCGTGGCACTGGGTGCTTTTGAAAACAAAAGCACAGCTTGCCACGACGTGATAAACTTGATAAGGCATTTATTACTATACATAACCTAGTAGGAGCGAAGCGCGTGTGAATCTGTGTAGCATTGTTTGCCTTCGCCACTTAGCCGTTTAGAACTCATGTAACCAGTTTTTTTTTTCGTTTTAATTATGCTTTTTGATTTCTGTAAATTATTATTATTCCAAACCACTCGAACCCGAAAGTAGTTTGTCGTACAAAACGAAGAAAAGTGCATTTCCAGGTTGTAAATAGGTAAAATTGGAGTAGGAAAATTGAAAATATACAGTAGGAAGCTTAGCTTCTAGGTCAGGCCATCTCTCCGGGGTCCAAGCCTAGTGATTCGTTGCCCTAGCTTTGGGAGAGGGAATAATGGGTCTTGAGACCTCGACGATTCTGACTGACCATAGTAGTACAAGTGTGTTAGGATAAATAGATCTTTATTTGAATCGATTATTATTATTTTATTTTGCATTTAGGTTGAAGTAGTAGCTTTTCTACTAGGTAAGAGTCGCTTTTTTTTTGTATTAAATAAAAAAACTTATGCAAGTGAAAATAAAGCAATGATTTTTTTTGCTTAAAATAAAATTCGTGAGAATATTTTTCTGGTGATAAATCACACTCCTCGGAGATCGACATTTGCATACAAGGTAACTAGTTGCTCAATCTAACTCTTCTAACTCCTTCTTCAGGTGGTTAACGTTGCGGAATCCTGAATGGTAGCATGTGGTCCTGTGTGATGCATCTCCAGGTGCTATTTTGGATTTAACGTCGTTGATAGTATATTGCCGGGCAAAAGGTTCTGCACAAGCACTTCATCGCCAGTAGCGAATGAAGACATACTAGCATGGCGTCGGAGGTCTTCTGATTGTTTTCGCTTGTTTTTCAACACGCGATCACTGCCATGAACTGACAGGCATTGTCTCGATATCATCCAATGCCGGTATTTCCGATCTGAACCTTATTGGGTACAGCAATTACGTCGGAGTCTAACTCGTGATAGAATGCGGCGTGGTGTATCCAATTCAGTTCCAACAAATTGTGTCGCATTATCTAAGTGTATTGTTTGTGGGTAACCGAGTCGACTAAATATTCTGTCAAGCCTTTTAACTGTTCCCGTCGCTGTTATTTTGGTCATCATATCCATCTCCTTGTAAGGGGTATAGTTGTCGATTATAACAAGTTAGTAGGTCTCATAGGGCAAGGATCCGAGAAAGTCTATGACTCACACTCCTGATCCTGGTTGGTGATGGTGAGCAGTGTAGTTTCTTTCTGCAGTGCTGTGATTAATTACCAATTAATTAGTGTGAAATAGTGAATTTTGTGCCTAATTATACTTCCCATCGCGCACAGAAAGTGTTTTTTCAACCAGATCAGTAGGAGACGATTGGTCTCCCGTGCTGGTTTTCGTTCAATTTTGGAAATTTTTGCTCCCAGTGACGGCTGGCGGCCGGTGAATATTATTTTTTTGCACATTGTTTTTGGTCTCTCTGTATTGTGTGTTGCTTGCATGCCGTCCGTTTGATGTGGATAGGTTGTAAGCGAAATGGCAGCGTGCAAACAGTGTGGGGATTCTATACTGCCTAGTGATATCCCTACTGCTTGCTCAAGTTGTGCTAGAGTATACCATTATAGGTGTACTCCACTGACAAAAGCGGTAGCCAAGCTAGTCAGTGAGAATGATAATGTGCTGTTCAAATGTGGTGATTGTTTATTAGGCCATGGTTGTGGCGAGCAGAATGTATTGCTCCCGACCGTCCAAAAGTTTGAAGAGGAGATGAAGAAGATTTCGTCTCTATCTGATTCGATCAGTGGCGTTCGGGAGCACATTGCTGCTCAAATAAACAACGCGTTAGTTACCGGCATGGATTTATTGGGGAAAAATTTGAATAGTACCTTAGAGAAGGCAATTTTGGAATTGAATAAGTCTGTGGGCAAACAAATGGAAAGTATGAAATGTTCATTTTTTGAATTTAATTCGATTAGTAAAGCAGCTGCAATGAACGTAAAGCAAGGGACATCAAGTACGGCATCGGAGCCTAGCCTGAATCCCAGAGGCAAAAAACGTAAAGTACAGGAAGACGTTAGCGAGACGTCGAATGATGTTTTTATTGAAAGTATTAGTTTCGCGGATGTAGTCGAGAGTAATTCTGGGACTAACAATAATAATAATAATGATACAAATATTAGGAAAAAAGTAATGCGAATGAATTCAAGAAAGTTACTCGTAAGGCTCGTCCGGTCATTGTGATCAAACCGAAAGAGTCCAATCAGAACAGCGATGATACTCGCAAGTTTTTGAATAGTAAATTGGATCCAAAAACACACAAGATCCGTAACTTTAGAAATGGGAAAGATGGCTCTATTATTGCTGAGTGTGCAACGGGATGCAACGTTAATGTTGTGAAAGATGGCATTATTAGCGATTTGGGTGAAAATTATAATGCTGTTGTTCCCTCATCGGTGCCAAGGCTTAAAGTGATGGGCATGAGCGAAAAGTTTTCCTCCGATGACTTCATTCGGATTTTAAAAGATCAAAATGAAGACATCGCGATTAATGAAGTTAAAGTGATAAGAATGTATGAAAATCCACGCTTCAAGTACAATAAGTTTAACACGGTAATTGAAGTTGATAAAAACACCTATGATTGTTTATTAACCGCGAAACACGTTAATATTAAATTTGATTGGTGTCGTGTTGTTCCGGAGATTCAAGTTTTGAGATGTTTCAAATGTGGAGAATTTGGACATATGAGCATGGACTGTAAAAATAATATAGCATGCTCTAAGTGTAGTGAAAGTCACACGACATCTGAATGCACATCAACTGCTTTGAAATGTATCAATTGTAAAAAAACTAATAACGAACGTAAAACGAACTTGGACGTAAACCACGGCGCGTTTAGTTATGAATGTGAAATTTTCAAGCGATTATATGAACGAAAAAAAACAGCCTGCATTTCAATGAATAGCAGCCAAGTTTCAGTAGCAATGTGAGTAAATTCGATATTTTGTACTTCAATATTGCCGGGTTGTCTACAAACTACGTAGAATTGCGTCAGATTGTAGAGGAAAAACGTCCATATTTAGTCTTTTTATCAGAAACGCATATAGTTGACATGCAAGCATTTGATCAATATAGTATTACGGGATATAATGTGGCTGCTTGTTTATCACATTCTAGACACACTGGCGGCGTTGCTATTTATGCTAAAGAATCAGTTCAGTTCAAGCTTCAATTGAACGAAGTTTGTGACGGCAATTGGTTTTTAAGCATTGCAGTTGTTCGAGGCATGCAGATCGGTAACTATGGTGTATTGTATCATTCTCCCAGTTCTAGTGATCAGCGTTTTATTGAAATTTTGGAAAACTGGTATGAGATTTTCGTAGATTCTAGTAAACTAAACGTGCTTGCTGGTGATTTTAATATAAATTATTGTGACATTAATAATTCGAAGCATTTGAAACGATTAGCAGATTTCTTTAATTTAAAACAATTGGTTAATGAATATACGCGTATTTCCAGACACAGTAAAACTTTGATTGACCATGTGTACTGTAATTTTGATTCTGTTAGTGTTGTTATAAACTCTGACTTGAAAGTAACTGATCATGAAACCATTATTATTAACGTTGAAGATAATACTAATGGTGACAGTGATTATGTGAAATTAAAATGTTGGAAAAAATATTCGAAACAAGCTATTTCAAGACTTGTCGAAAGAAGTGTGGATTTTCATATAAATACCGGTTCTCTAGATCAGAAATCAGCTGTTTTGACAGACGTATTAAAAATATGTACCAATAAACTAGTTGAAAATAAATTTGTGTTAGTAAAGAACTCGAACAGCTGGTACAACTTGGATCTTTGCGTCTCAAACGTAAAAGAGACAAGCTGTACAAAAATGGCGTAGAACTAATAGAAATATCTTTTTGAATAGGTACAAAGTCGCGCGTAACAAATATTCGCAATGCGTTAAACAAACTCGTTGTGAATATATTCAGAGGAAAATTGATTTGCATCAAAACAACAGCAAAGAGTTATGGAAAATTTTGAAATCTTTGTTAAAACCTAGTAATTGCAAACCGCGATCCATAACCTTCAATGGCACATTAGAACAGTCAGAGGACACCATTGCATGTAGATTTAATGAATATTTCGTCGATAGTATTTTGTCAATCAATCAATCCATTGATTTAGTAGATGAACCAGACGAAATAAAACAGCCGATTAATATTAACTGTAGTTTTGAAAGTTTTCACCCAATAACGTTAGAGGATCTTAAATCTATTTGCTTTTCTTTGAACAAAACGGCTGGAGTGGATAACGTAACTGCAAGAGTAGTACAAGATTGCTTTAATGTCATCGGAAACAACCTGCTGGACCTTATTAATGAATCGCTGCAAACAGGGCACGTGCCACAAGTTTGGAAAGAATCTTTAGTTATTCCCATTCAAAAAGTCGCTGGAACGATTAAAGCCGAAGAGTTTCGTCCTATTAACATGTTGCACACTTTAGAGAAAATTTTGGAACTTGTTGTAAAAGCCAGCTGTTAACATATTTAAATAGTAATAATTTGATTGCACCGGAACAATCGGGATATCGCGAAGGTCATTCATGTGAAACAGCGTTAAATTTAGTTTTAGCAAAATGGAAAGAAAATGTAGAGCGTAAAGATACGATTGTTGCTGTTTTTTTGGATCTGAAACGCGCTTTTGAAACGATTTCTCGGCCCTTGTTGTTAAATTCAATCAAGCGCTTTGGATTTTCGGGTTCTGCATACAGATGGTTCGAAAGCTATTTGTCTGACAGAACTCAACGGACGGCTTTTAATGATTCTGTTTCGAGCTCGTGGAGAACAGCCTTGGCGTACCACAAGGGAGTGTATTAGGGCCCATTTTATTCATTCTATATATTAATGACATGCGACGAGTCTTGCGATTTTGTGATATTAATCTTTTTGCTGATGATACCGTGTTGTTCATTGCAGCTAAAAGCCTCGAGGAGGCCGTTTCACATTTGAATGCAGATTTACGTTCTCTAAGTAGATGGTTAAAGTTCAAACAGTTGAAATTAAACATAAGTAAAACTAAATTCATGGTAATTTCGCGGAATCGAGTTAACGAAGACGTCTCTGTTAAAATTGATGATGTGACAATTGATCGCGTTCGTGAGATTAAATATCTTGGCGTGATTATTGATGATAGATTAAAATTTGACTCTCACATTGACGATGTCATCAAGAAAATAGCCAAGAAGTACGGTATTCTCTGCCGATTGAAAAACGATTTAACTATTGCTAGTAAAATACAATTGTACAAATCTATCATCTCTCCTCACATTGAATTTTGCCCTTCCATTTTGTTTTTAGCTAATCAAACACAAATATCGAGATTACAGCGTTTGCAAAATAAGATAATGCGGTTGATCTTGAGATGTAACAGGTTCACTTCCTCCTCTTTTTTGTTAGATGCCCTACAGTGGCTATCGGTGAAGCAGAGAGTTGTGTATTTGACAATGGTGTTCATTTTTAAAGTAATAAACGGTTTACTGCCTCGATATTTGTGTAATCGAATTGAAAGAGGAAGTGACATTCATAGATATAACACTAGAAACGCGGATGATGTTAGAACACCATATTTTTTGTACGGAGCTTCACAAAATTCGTTGTTTTTTAAAGGTATAAATGTTTTCAATTCGATGCCTATACACATCAAACGTGCAGCAACATTAACAGATTTTAAGAGACAATGTATTTCACACATCAAAGCTGCCTTTTGAACAGCTACTCTGTTAACTTTTTACTCTTGACTAATTTTGTATCTTGACGATGTTATTACAACGGATATTTTGTATGGTTTATTGTTAAATGTTTTATATTTGTCATGGGGCACAAACAAACTATATTTTTCGCCTCGATGATGATGATGGATTTAAAGTTTTTATTTTGTTATTGTAATTTAAAGTAGTCTTCATTTTTTGTGTAGTCTTCAAAAGTTTGAGCCTCGCGCGCGGTATACAGGTATAAAGGACTTCTTTTTGAATTTACAAAAAAAATATTGGCCTTTGATGCTTGAGAAGATGCCATGAAATAGTAGTGGGTTGTCTGGCTGATTGTCGGGGAATTCTTTGTCAGTTCTGTTGTGGTTGAAAGTAAAAGTTTGACTAGGGCCGGTCCAGGATTTTTTCGGTTTGGAAATTTTCTTGATTTCCCTGTTTGGGGATATCCTTGGTCAGCCCAAAACTAAGGTGGCGGTTCCATTCGTGTTGAAACCTCACTCTGTAGCGGGCAAGATCGGATATTGGCTTGTATTTTGATAATGTCCTTATACAGAATTCTGTGATTTGAATTGTAATAGAATTTTCTGATCGCTGGGTTTATTTGCGAACATTTGTGGTTGACATCAATAGCTTTTCACAATTATATCGCTGTAAAGCAAATGAACAGTTTTGAAAGAAGTTTATATCTGTAGATACAATCAGTTCGTTTTTGGTTTTGCATAACTGGTTGAATTGTTTTTAAATAAATTATCTAATAGATAAATCGTCTAGCTCAAACCTTTGAAGGGGTAAGTGGCGGGACCATCATCATCATCAATTATTTATCTCCATCCACGGCTTGAAGACATCTCACAACGACTCATTGGTTCCGGTCTATCCGATAAACTCACCAATCTGCACCCTTAACATGATTTACCATTTCTCTCTGCATCACGGTCCCATCCGGGTCTCCAAACGCATTCACGCAATCATCGTTTCATTAATGATTATCCTGAGTGGTCCTCATGGGCCAGATTTATCACTCATGATTTCAAACAATCCGGAACAACTAGTTTGTTTCCCCTGACTACCAGGTCACCTGATTTGTTGTGCATTCTATTTTGCTCTACGTAGTCACTGCCTCACGACTTCCATGCCGGACATGCTAATTCCAGAACTGCTGCCACCAGCACCAAACTATTCCAGTGGCTGTTCTTCAACCAATCGTCCATCACATTATACACTAAGGTTTTTTTTGCACGGTTTTTTTTACACGGGTTGTTTTCGGCGATAACTCCAGAACGGAACAACTTATCGACCTTATTCAAATCACATTTTACGTTTTGGGCCAAAAGTAATCATATGGCAGTTTTTCAAAAAAAAATCACAATTTTTGGTGTAAGTACTCAAAATTTTAAAAACTGTATTTTGAACATTGCGTGGAATGGTAACGCATACAAATCGAAGCAATATAAAATGTTAAAGCATGTGAATTTATCGACCCTATTTAGACTTTTTTTACACGGTTCTATACTAAAAGTGGACCGTATCCCCCGTGCAAAAAAAAAAACCTTTGTGTATGTGCCCTTGCGATGTTTGGCAACAAACGAAAATGGAGCCGATCGCTTGGCCACCTTATAGTTGGTGTGTAAATCGCTTCCAAGAGTTTGTGGTCCGGTTTCAATTCAAACCTACACACAAAAAAGGAATATTGTTTTATTAAAAGTTTTGCACTTTACTTCTAAAAAGTGGTTGTTTTTCATTAAAATGAAAGTAAAATTATCTACTACAAAAAATATGTTTTTGATTTGAAAGCATATTTTTTTCGGTTACAGTGTGTAAATTTAAAAGTGTGTTCTTTTACCAAGAAAATTGTAGAACTGTCAAATCCACCAACAAAAAGCAAGTCGTCGTCCTCGTAGTCTTCATCGTTTGGTATTTTTCTCCCGATAACATTGTTACATAACAAACAAGTGGAGGAAAGTTTGAACTGGTTTAAGGCGGTAGAGCATTTCAATGACGATGCTTTTCTCAGGGCGGATAATAGCAACAATCTCTGTCCGAAGGATGGGTACGTTACTACATAAATGGTAATCTTTTAGTTGAATTAATCATCCCAATTTTTTATTTGCAGCGTTATCACAAGCAATGACAAACTGCAGCAGACCAGGCAGCAGATGTTGTTCAGGTGCATTTGGGTAAAAATGTTTGATATGGATCACCCGTGATGGAAAACATCACGAAAGTTCATTTTGTAATAAAATTATTTGCTCCAAATTCAAATTTGAAAAATCTACAATTAATCTGAAAATAAATCCTTTTATTTTAGAACTTATTTTTTTATTTCAATTCAAGAAGCACATTTTTATTTTTATTGCACAACACTTTCTGGACGAAAGTTCATTGTGGAATCAAAACAATTTGGTTTCGTTTTCAACGATGCCACGGTTTAGATTTGACAGTTCTACAATTTATTCTGAAAATTTCAACTTTTAAATGTACAGAGCAGGACATTTTTGAATTGACGGTTTGAAGGTTTTGTTTTGAAAGCAAACCACTTTCTACGAAAAAGAACCAATGCAACTTTTCAATTTTGGCAATGGTTTTTTTAATTTTAATAATCATTATTCTTTGTGTGTACGTCGCAGAAGATAGACTGAAAAACGCTCCACTGCCAAGACCATTGCGGGAGCTTCTTTTCCCGTCTCACTATAACTTTTCTCTGTCATTGTCAGACTTTTACTGAGGTAATCAGTTGGCCGAGGATCCTCGTTGGTATGCCCCTCGAATTGCAGAAGAATTGCTCCTACATAGAATTCTGTAAAAAAGTCGCCAACATCGATTTGTAAAATGAAAACTAGAAGTGTGGTTGTACGCAAAGTTGACGTAGGACTACGAAGCGATGTGCAATCTAGATCGCTTGATTGTTTAAAGAGTGGCCGAAATTGGGTTCCTTCCAAATCTAATTCCAATAGACTAAACGTTCGCACTACAACTTTTTTTGATATAGCCTGTCTTGGTATCTAAATTAATACATCTTGCTTTCACTGCAAATAATATGTATGACATATGCTTTCAAGATACTCTATATCACGTAATATACCTTGTAGTGCGAATGAGTGATTGGTCATTTGGGATACTTTTACCCAAGAGGCTGGTTTCGTTCAACTCAAATTGCATACGGTTTCTACAAAGCCTATGTGTTTACAACACTGCTAATGTCGAAAACATTACGGCTTCGGCACACGAAAGATATTATTCGCAATCAAACACCCCAAAACCAAGCCCCCAGCACTCCCAAAGACATGTCAACTCTCTTTCCAGTTGATTTGATGGCTACAATAGAGGATTGTACAGTTCTGGATTTTTCTTCCATCATACAACAAACCGCTTTCAATTAGAATTTTCTTTGAATTTTTGAGAAACGTTTTAAAATGTTTACGTCATATACGTCATAACATTTAATTGTTCTCAATAGCCTCCATATGAGCTAATTTTTCCCTTTCTGATTGTTCCTCCTGCTGGATGTTATCTTTTTGTTCCAAAAGAACTTTCAGGAATGATGTTTCTGGATTATTGGATGTCATGGCTCTGATTTCTTTTTCCATCAAATTAAAAATATCTTCTTTAGCCTTCCTTTTCATTCCTACAACTTCTTCTTGCTTTTTGATCTGGTGCCTTGCTTCCTTCTTTGCTTTATTTTTTTATTTTTTTGTGCCTCCACTAATTCAAAATCTTTCTTTTGTTTCTGTTTGGATTTGAAAGATTGCCTCGCAAATTTCGCTTTCAAAATCAAGTCCTTTGAAACAACAAATCTGGTTATATCATTCTCAAAAAAATGCATGCCCATCAAATATTTTTACGATTATTGAACTGCTGTTCACTGAGCCTAGTTCGGTTTTCCGGTAACACATGCTTAGATAGTGAAAATTTTCTTTCGACCTCTTCATTAGAATGAGATACGCAAGTTACAATGTTGAGCAATGTTCTCATTTCAGAGAAACTATCGTCCTGGAATAAAAAAATCAAGTACTTCCAAATCTGTTTCTGATTCAACCGTTTTAGTTGACGACTTGACACTTGCAAGTACTAGTTCTTAGTGAATTTTAGATTTGTCTAATTTAAAATCAATAACATCGACTAAGTGGACGATCTCTTTGATGGAATCCTTATTTATGATCCTTCCAACCTTGAAGTTGCTGACTAGTCTAATAAATTCATTCGGAACATCTTTGGAAAACAAATACGAGACGAAAGCCTTAGTGTGGTCTTTAAAATGCTTATTGAAATGAGATGTTTTACGTTGATTTCCTGCAGCGTCAAGAATGGACTTGTAAATAATTACATCCGTATCCTTAAGAAAATGTTCTTCCATTAGAATTTTGTTGTTGATGGCTTCCGTTATCTGTTTTGGATCGTAAACTCTTGACATCATAGTGACCAAAAATGCGAGAATCCTATCATAAATATCGAAAAGAATAAACTCATTCGTTTCGAGATACTTAAGCAACTTTTCCGTTTCTCCCGCTGATTTAATCACAAAAAGAACCTGCTCTTTGATATCTGGCAGCACTAAAATCTTCAAAATTTCTTCTTCATAAAAGCACCGTTTTGCCAGCCCATTTTTTAAAGAAACTAAGTGGTTGTAGTTTGAAAGAACCACTTCTGCAGCTGGTCCGAGAGTTGCCCACCGGGTTTCAACATGCTTTTGGAAACGTTTAGGCTTGGTGATGCTGCTTTCTTTGAATTCTTCCCACTTCGACGGAACGACAAAGTAATAGTACAGATACTTTGCCAAATCAGAAACAACATATCCAAACTGTTCGATAGCAGCCTTCTACAAGCACGCAGTGCATTTTTTGTGTGTTGGCAACACAGCACTTAAATGCTGCAATTTTGACAGCCTGCTTTTTACATTACCCTGACACTGAAAATAAACACGCTCTGGTTTACTCATTTTGTTAATTCATTTAACTCATTCTGTCAATATGGTATTGAACGAATCCGCGCCAAAGCCGCGCCAGAACAAATTTTATGAACAAAACCGCGCCAAATCCGCGAAAATCGCGAAATCCGCGAAATCCGCGCTGCCGTAACAACCCGGAACGTGTGGACAGGACTGGAGGAAACACACACGCAGTAGGATGAATATAAAACTACCGATGAAGGTAGGGAACAGAACAACCAAACCCGTGCCAAATTTGAGTCCATTTGCTTTAGAGTGAAGGCTGCTCTACGATCCTTCTTACCAAAATACTACCCAAAGTCCCAACGCAATCCCTACCTGTTGGAGAGGCACAGATTGGTTCGGATTCCCACAGCGAAACTCACGGTTACGGTAGAGCTTGCTTTGAGCTGTAATTCAATATATTTCAATATAAATTCAGGTTTTTAGTATTTTAAACAACGACTTACATTTCTAGTCCGTTTTAATCTGTTTTGCTTCTGTCCACTGTCCAAACTCTGTATTACATTACAAGTGTTTATTTTAACTCAAGATTTTAGCTGTTCAAGTGTTCTGTCTATCGTTCTGTCGCTAACTGTCTTGCCTTCGTATAACAATGATGTACCAACACCAATAGCTATTGTTACCCTACAGAAAATATTATGGCTTATACGAAATGTTAGAGTGACCATCTGCTTCGCTGCTGCTGTCCGGAACATTCCCCGACCCGTATTGCTCGAAGTTTTCTTGAGCTTTACCGTCGATCTCTAGGACTGCCAGCTTTACCACTGGTCGCTGCAAAACCGACGTTGCCGTTTTCACCAACGCGCTTCTGACTCGTCCATCGCGCCCAGAGATGACTTGAAGAACTCTTCCTCTAATCCACCCGTTTCGCTGCTGGTCTTCTACAATCATAACCAAATCACCGGACTCTACTGGCTTGCAATCAATGAACCACTTGGCTCGTTTAGTAATGACGGGCAAATACTCTTTCACCCAACGGTGCCAAAATTTATCCAACAGGCATTGCAAAAGACTCCAGCTTGTGGTAGACGCAGATCTCCCATCCACCATGTATGTAGCAGGTTGATTTACGCCACTGGTACTCAGCATTAGAAAACAGTTTGGAGTCAATGCTGGTTGGTTTTCGGAATCAATCGGTAGATATGTCAGGGGTCTCGAATTCACCATTGATTCGGTCTCTGCCAACAACGTGAGAAATGTTTCCTCGTTTGGTTTACGTACAGTTGAAAGTGGAGCCAATGCACATTTGACGGACCGAACCATGCGTTCCCAAACCCCACCCATATGCGGAGCTGATGGAGGATTGAAACGCCACTGGGTCACTGTGTTGGTGAATGTCCCTGCCAAATGTTGGTTAATGTTTCTGCGTTGCTGATCCAATTCACGGCTTGCTCCTAGGAAATTCGTGCCGTTATCGCTGTAGATTTCTCGTGGGGCTCCTCTCCGTGCGACAAATCTCCTTATTGCCATTTTGCAGGACTCAGTTGACAAACTTGCGACAGACTCCAAGTGAATCGCGCGTACCGTCAGACAGGTAAACAGAGCAACCCATCGTTTCACATCACTGCGGCCTTGTTTGATAAGCAGCGGTCCGAAATAATCGATCCCAGTGTAAGTAAATGCACGCACGTTTGGAGTAATCCTTGCAATTGGCAACGAACCCATTCTTGGAATCCTTGGGTTTGCCATGTAAACTTTACACCACATACAGAGCTTCCTAACCCTTTTTAACGCCTCTCTCAACCTTGACACTACCCATGCTGCCAATGCACTAGCTGGCATAAAGCTTCCCAACATTTCGTTGCCAGAGTTCGATGGCGACTATAATCAATGGCTGGCTTTCCATGATACTTTGTCGCTCTCATACATTCCAATGCTGATGTTCCCGAAGTTCAAAAATGCCATTATCTCCGTGCCACCCTGAAAGGAAAAGCCGCCCAGTTAATCGAGTCAATTGCAATTAGCTCTGCCAACTATTCCGTTGCTTGGCAGGCATTGACTTTGCGCTACACAAACGACTACTTGCTCAAAAAACGTCATTTACAAGCACTTCTAGATTGTCCCCGCATGAAGAGAGAATCTGCAGACGCATTGCATAGTCTAGTAGATGAGTTCCAACGCCATACCAAAATTCTTCGCCAACTTGGAAAGCCCGTCGACCAATGGAGCACGATGCTCGAACACCTGCTTTGCATTCGCCTTGATGATGGGACCCTAAAGGCATGGAAAGATTTCGCTACTAGCGTTAATGATCCAAATTTCACCTGTCTTGTCGATTTCCTGCAGCGCCGAATCCGAGTTCTAGAATCGATGTCCGTCAACCAGCAGTCACACCAAGTTTACCATTCACCGTCACTGGCGTCGATTACGCTGGCCCATTGTATTTGAAACCGCCGCATAAACGAGCATCCACAATCAAACCATACATCTGTGTTTTTGTGTGCTTTGCAACAAAAGCAGTTCATATCGAACTAAAGGGCGATACGGTCAAAATTTGGTCAATATCAACTTGACGTATTT
This sequence comes from Aedes japonicus, assembly GCA_034211315.2. NCBI lineage: Eukaryota > Metazoa > Arthropoda > Insecta > Diptera > Culicidae > Aedes > Aedes japonicus. The sequence continues at coordinate 42,802 of JASCZW010007964.1, forward strand.
CTTTCAATTTTGCATTTAAAAAACCTGAACACCCCTCATTTTGAAGGTGTGTGTGTGTAGAATGTTGCTCCTATTTTGATTTTGGAATTCACTCTTCAGTTGTCAAAATGCCGTCCAAGCAAGAAGAGCAGCGGTTCAAAATTTTGCTCGCGCATCGCGAAAATCCGAGCTACTCGCACGCAAAGTTGGCAAAATCGCTAAAAGTTGCCAAATCAACCGTTACAAATGTAATTAAAGTGTTTGGGGAACGTTTGTCGACAGCCAGGAAGTCTGGATCGGGGGGAAATCGAAAACCGGAAGCCGCTGAGACGACAAAGAGAGTTGCCGGTAGTTTCAAGCGAAACCCTAACCTATCTCTCCGAGATGCCGCAAATAAGCTGGGTGTATCGTCTACAACCGTGCATCGAGCCAAAAAACGAGCCGGACTATCGACTTACAAGAAGGTAGTGACTCCAAATCGCGATGATAAACAAAATACGACGGCCAAAGCGCGATCCCGGAGGCTGTACACGACGATGCTGACGAAGTTTGACTGCGTGGTAATGGACGACGAAACCTACGTCAAAGCCGACTACAAGCAGCTTCCGGGACAGGAGTTTTATACGGCAAAAGGAAGGGGAAAGGTAGCAGATATTTTCAAGCACACGAAACTGTCAAAGTTCGCAAAGAAATATCTGGTTTGGCAAGCCATCTGTACCTGTGGCTTGAAAAGCCGCATTTTCATAGCTTCCGGGACTGTCAACCAAGAAATTTACGTGAAAGAGTGTTTGAATAAACGTCTGCTGCCTTTCCTGAAGAAACACGGTTGTTCCGTACTGTTTTGGCCGGATTTGGCATCTTGCCATTACGGTAAAAAGGCCATGGAGTGGTACGCCGCCAACAACGTGCAGGTGGTTCCCAAGGACAAGAACCCTCCCAACACGCCAGAGCTCCGCCCAATTGAGAAATACTGGGCTATTGTCAAGCGGAACCTAAAGAAGACCAAAAAAACTGCTAAGGACGAGCAGCAGTTCAAGGCAAACTGGCTTTCTGCGGCGAAGAAGGTGGACAAGGTGGCTGTACAAAATCTGATGGCAGGGGTCAAGCGTAAGGCCCGGCAATTCGGATTTGGAAAAACGGAAGCCTAACTGAATATTTTTCCTGAATTTTATACTAATTGAACTTGAAAAAGAAATTTAATTTGATTTTTTAAATAAACGATTTCACCGATTTACACGCGTTTTCCCTTGACCAAATTTTGACCGTATCACCCTTTAGTTAGCAGCCTTTCCACCGCTGCTTTCATAGCAGCTTTACGACGGTTCATTTCTCGCCGTGGTCGACCGACGCATATGTACTCCGACAACGGCAAGAATTTTGAAGGAGCGCAAAACGATCTACGGGAGCTATACCAACTACTTCAACACGAGAAGCAATCAGGAGAAATTGCCAACATCTGCGCAACAGACGGAATCCAATGGCACATGATACCACCGAAGGCCCCGGACTTTGGCGGCCTATGCAAGGTGGCTGTAAAAACAGCTAAAAAACATTTGCACAGACAACTCGGCCACATTGTTCTATCCTTCGAGGACATGACTACCGTCCTTGCGCAGATTGAGGCTTGCATGAATTCGAGGCTTCTCACACCGATGACTGAAATTCCGGACGATTTGGCGATCTTAACACCCTCGCATTTCCTCATCGGATCGTCGTTCTTTGCTTTACCAGAAGCCGACTTCACAACAATTCCACTCAATCGACTCGATCATTACCAGAAGCTGCAGGAGCGAGTCCAAAAGTTGTGGTATCTTTGGCGGACGGATCACCTGCATGAGTTGCAGAAAGAAGCAAAACAGACTACTCCAATTACCGCCTACCAACCAGGGAGAATGGCAATATTGGTAGATGAGTCTCTACCACCTGTAAGATGGCCGCTAGCAAGAATAACTGCAACGCATCCTGGAAGCGACGGATTAATTCGCGTCGTAACACTCCGAACCAGCAAAGGAACCATCCGAAGACCTATCACCAAGATTTGCCTGCTGCCGTACGACGATGTTGCACCTAAAAATTGAGCAAATTGGTTAGAAGCTCGAAGAAATTATAATTAAAATCGCTGATCACAATTATCCGCATGTAAGCTTTTAGACATTAGTAAACAATGAATTCAATGTAACAATAGTAAACCCAGGGTTGAAATTAGGAATTTCAGGTGGCGGCGATGTTGATTCTCAGTTAGTTCCCAATGTGCCTATATAGATTCGTGCCTAACCCACCTGATCTAGTACTACTATTTAGCACAAGATAGTAGTAGCAACAATCAATATGCAACTAGCGATTTGAAATTGGTTCACTGTTGTAGAACCCCTTGGTCCGAATTACACCTTGAAGCCAGCACCTTGTTATACATATTTGCGCCTTTGTTTTGATTTGCTGTGTTATTTTGACAGAGTATTTGAGAGTGTGTTCATGTGAGTTCATTATAAGGGGTGCATTATTGAGCTTGGGACCGAGCTTGGGACGATGTTCTAGTACTGACTGAGCCAAGAAAAAAATCGTTTTTGTATGGGATCTACTGGTCTTAGAGTTAGTCTATGGTAGTAGTGCTATATATGTATGAAATAGGATTCAAGTCTGAGCTAGTCGTAGTAGGTGAAAAGTTTTCTTTTGAACTCAAATAATTAAATAAATTCATACCAAATCCAGTATTAGATGCAAATAGATTATCCTAAACTGTATTTCCACAAGTTTAAAGTGTGAATAAAGTCCATTCCCTAGTAATTTGAAAGTTGTTCTAATAAAAGAAAAGTGACGCCTAGTGGGACATAGCAGCAGCTCTAGTATAGAGCTACTTCACAGCCAATACCCGATTTATAGGCCAAAGAAATTTCATCGGAAATCGCGAACCTGCCCCAACACGTTGAGAAATAGCTTTCTGATTAAATTTCATGAATTTTGAAATTTTGAAATATTGCCAGAGTTGCCTTCTAAATATGTTAATGGCTACTCGAGACCAAACGGGAACTTGTTCCGGAAAGACAGGCCAGAGGACAAATCATCAGGTAGGCAGAAAAAATGTTCATGACCACCCGAGACCCAACGAGAACCTGTTCCGGAAAGACAGGTCCGAGGACAAATCATCAGATGGCCACAAAACATTGAGAAATATTGTACTGGAGAAATTTCATGAATTTTGAAACTCATACCGCCAGGATTTCCTTCTAAATATGTTAATGGCTACTTGAGACCAAACGGGAATCTGTTGGCCATTGCAAGAACAAGCCGGACACTCAGGTTTCAGTGTAGATTTTGATTATTCCACGGAACGCTGAAACAGCTGAAACTATCTACTTTATTTCGAAGTACAACATGTTTACATTCTTGTTACATACAGTAAAATGGCGTCGAATCAAACGAAAGTGCGCAAATGCCTTTTTTACGAACGGCAGCAAAATCCTAATTAATCGGTACGCGATCTTTCCAAGAAACTAAAACCACAGCGAGCAGACATTGATGTCCATGTACCATTTCTTGAAAAACGTGTGTAAAAGTTTGAATGAAAATATGTTTAAACACTAACACCATCTTTTGCCGACTGCCAAAGTTATGTTGAATCATGTTGCCAAAGATTTTTTTACTTTCTACGCAGCACAACGTTTGGCAACGTTGCTGTCAAAATTCAAAACAAAACAATCGGTATCTGAAACAAGCAGGGATGCCATGTTCACAGACATGTCTGTAAATTTGCAGACTTTTAATTTTTGTTGCAGACTTTTCTTACGATGCAGACATTTAGCAGACATTTTATATATGTTGCAGACTTTTACAGGCATTTGAATTATTTTTTATATTTCAAATAAAGGTATTCTCTGAAGTTCGGATTTAAAACGTACTAGGATCTAACAGTATTGTAGATCCGGTAAGAAGCTTTGTTGAATTAAAAAAATAATAATATCGCGGGTATCTTTTAAAGTAGAAATCCTTGAAGAAACGAAAACGGTGGGCCACTTGGAGACACAATGGGCCCAGAGATAAGTATCGTATAGAGTATATCCGAGGGTATCATGGAGTCCCTACTTATGGTAATATTCAATCCCACACATGTCAATCCCATGCGATACATTAATTAAGCGTTGGTAATATTGGTCCTTTTCCACTAAGCCACAACAAAAGTCAAGGTTCACAACAACACACATCATATTTGAGAAATTTACCTTAAAAAAGGCTTGCTGAGTATTTGCTGTAAAGCTCAGTCGGTTGCCACTCGGGGGACAGAATAACAGTAACAGTTCTGAGCTATTGAAATAAATCTTAAAACTCTGAATTTTCCAAAGTACTACTAAATGCATCATTTCAGTACATTTGTACTAGGGATTTAGAAATATATCCCTGAATTAGTCCTAGATTCATAGAAGTATAGAAATAAAAGACCTACAATTTAGGGTACATCCTGGCAAGTTTAGAAGACGACTTCCCAGAGCAGACAATTTCCGAGGAAGAGACTTCCTCGAAAAAAAAAACTTCTGCGATGGTCAGGCCAAGCCTTCTCAGAAGTATTGGGAGCAAGCAGTTCAAGCAAGAAGAACCTTCAAAAATTTAGGACCGAATATTACCAAAGTTCAAGATCATACTTACCAGAATGTCAGGAGAACTTCCCCAAGAATCAGAAGAGGACTTATCAGAGCTTCTGGACGAATCGGAGGGAAGAGGACTTCTTTGAAGTTAGGAACTCTTCAGAGTTTATGGACTTCTTGACAGAAATTCCAGATTGAACTTCCCAGAAATTCAGAAAAAAACATCCCAAAATTTTAGACGGGAACTAACTGGGAAGGGCACTATAATTTCTTAAAATATCAGAAAAAAAATTCCTCAGGAAGTGCTAGGCAGATTTTGCAAAGCTCAGAGGAGAACATTTCAAAATTTCAGAATAAGAGAGAGAACAGAATAAGTCTTTCCAGGAGCATTGTGGGTACTTGTTTCTAATTTGAGCACGAATTTCCCAATAGTCCCTGAACAAACTTCCTCAAAGTTTTGGAGAAAATTTCCCAAAAGTTCAGAAGTCCAGAAAGAAACTCCAAGCACAAATTTAAGGGAATTTTCTTAGAAATTTTGGAAACGGCTTTCCCAAAATTTTAATAAAAGTTGCCTCACAGTTCAGGATGGGACCAATCAGAAGTTTGGAAAGAATAAGCTCAAGAAAAAACTCCCCCAAATTTCAGAAAGAAACTTACCAGAGAGGGCACTACCTGTAGGATCAAGAAGGAAGTTTTCCAAAAATTCAGTAAAGAACTCCTCAGAAGTTCACAAGAGGACTTCTCAGAAGTTCCGAAGAGACCAAACGTTTAGTTGGAACTACTCAGAAGTGCTAGATAGCTTCCCTAAAGTTTCGAATCGAACATTCTAGCATTTCAGAATGAGAACTTCTCGAAGTTCAGGAAGATACTTTTGATAAAATCAGGATGAAACTTTCTAGAAGTATAAGGGGGAGCTTTCTAGTAGTTCAAGCAGGAACTTCTCATAAATTCAGGAACAAACATCCGCGAAGTTCAGGAGAATACTCCCCTGAAGTTCAGAAGCGAATATCTCGGAAGTTCGGAAAAGAACTTCTCATAAGTTCAGGAAGAAACTTCTTACAACTTCAAGAAGATTTTCCAAGAAATTCTGGCGAGCACTTTACCAAAGTTTTGCGGAAATTTTCCTCGTATTTCCGGATTGGACTTATCAGAAAATTAGAAACAACCATCTTCAGGAAAAAATTTACCAAATGTTTCTGGAGGGTAAGGTTGGGTTTTTAAATGTGAATTTCGAAGAAAATAAGAAGTGACTGCCAAAAAGTGCGAGAGGAATTTTGTCTGAAATTCAGGAGGAAACATACAATCCAAGAAAAAGATCCAGAAACGTTTACATAATCACACATAGAGTGTGAAGGACATAACTCGCGCTCTTATGCGTCTGTTTGTTGAAAGAAGTCTAATTTGTAAAAAAAAAAAAACAATTACAGACTTTTATAGACATTCCCAGACATTTCGAATTTTTATCACAGATATTTGAAAAAAATATTTGGCATCTCTGGAAACAAGCAAAAGATATATATATATATATATATATATATATATATATATATATATATATATATATATATATATATATATATATATATATATATATATATATATATATATTATATATATTTATATATTATATATATATTTCTTCGAGTTAAAAAGTATTTATTCCAGCTCTGAATTTACAACTAATTTTGGAAGATTTCCAAAACATCAGCACACGTAATTCATAGGCCAATTAATTAATCAACCGATACGGTCACAGAAGTAGTTGGATACAACGAAAAGGCAACTGGGATTATATCTAGAGAATGTGTTGTTACCCGATCCGTTTGGAGTCTGTGAATGCAGTTGCATCACTGCGATATTCAACTACCAATCGCTCGTCCTCATACGTAGTATATGATGGAGGTGATGGAGTACGCGTATCCTTGGATATAGCTATCGAGTCGACATCTTTCTGGTATTTCAATACATGAATCTTCTAATGCTGAAGTCTTCGACCACTGATTATTGACAAACTGTGATGGGTCACTACGAACGCCAATAATCGATGAATCACAATTTTGTGTGTGAGATCTCGAGATCTTCATTTGGTTTGATTGACGATCGATGAATCCGTAATCTGCTGGTACATCCGACTTCTTTGGTGGGACCGGAGAGTATAAAGTCTTATTCTTTTCGCCTGTCTATTAAAAACTGCAGGGTTTCGACAGTGACGTGAGACTCGGTACAACACTGCCACTCTGAGTACCCAACAAACAGCGGTGTTGAATTAGAGCTTGTTCAAACAAATTTGGAGAAGCTATTCAGCTATTCTAGAAGAAACAGCTGAAAAGCTTCTCCAAATATGCTTGAACAAGCTCTAATTCAACACCGATGTTTGTTGGGTAATCCAAGTCCTCTTCGAAGAACTCTATGGAATCATCTTCCTAGTAGTCACATGCAATTATAGAAGAAAATACAAATATGTTTATAGAATTAGAAGTAAAAGCTTCTACTACTTTATGTTATAGTTACCCATCGTGATGTAATTCGTCATGATGTTCTTCTTGGCATTCCTTTTGATTGTAAGAATATTCGAACTGTACTGCATTTGGATCTAACTTGTATTTAAAAGTTAGATTTAGTTAGACTTTAGACTAAAATTTCCTATTATGTTACGCTGCATTGTCGCTTTTCTTTCCTGTACTGTTCCTTGAAAGCATTGAGAGAAAAGTAAACGGAACAAATACCTTTGTTCTTAAATTCTTGTGGTCATGATGCAGCAAACAGTTGGGTTGCTGTAGAAGAGCAACATTTTTCTACCCTGCATGGCACCTGCGTTATAAAACATACTGTCATATGTATTCATAATTTCAAAGGTGAAGAAAAACTTACGTTTCATTATCAGCTGGGAACTGATAAAAGGAAATGCCGTATCCTTGCTTATTACTGCACCAATAAAATTCACATTTCCGACCCATTTTCCGGTTCTTTCAATTTCCATTAATATGGGCAACCGGTATAGGAAGCAAGTTCAGAGAAAAACAAACAAAACTTGTCAGGTTATGTACAAGGCTTCTATAGATAAACATTGACCTGACAGTTATCACACAACTGCAGCGCCGCCTACCAGGAGTGTAACGACATACATTTGAAATGTCAGTTTGAAGTTTCACACAAGCAGCAGACCGAAGATGAACGTCTGTTCTGTGTACTAAAATTACCGAATAGAACCGAGTTTTGTGTTTGCAAATCATTTGACCAGCACTTGACTGTGGGTCCAAAGGTTGGAAGTGGAGCAAATCGAAAAGTATGTCCCGACAAATGGACAAGAAGGTGGTAGCCATTATTGAAAAAATCCCAATTTTTCTGAGCGAAATGTGGCTCGCAAAGTTGGGAAGTCAAAATCATACGTACAAATAGTCAGAGAGGCAAGGATTGAAGGCGTACAAAGTGAAAAAGGAGCGCAACCGTGATGACAAGCAATATTTCACTGCAAACAGTTGTGCCAAGGACCTTTACATCTTGTTATCTTGTTATCTTATCCTCGTCTTTAAACACGCTATAACTGCCATGAACTTCATTACTGACAGACATTGTCTCGATATCATCCAATGCTGGTATTTTCGATCTAGAAATTTTGTTTTGGTCTTGTATGGCAGGTGCTGCAGCATACGGTACATAGGGTACCAGATGGTCAGGTTTCAGCGATTGGCCTTTTTCTTGGTCGATTGCCCATATAAGCTTGTCCATGGTGTTTTCTGCATTCAATCGATTGTCGTTGAAACAATGCCTGGCATCGGTCCAAGAACATCCGAAGGCTTGTAAATCTTCTCGAGATTGTCGGCGATGGTATTGGCGATGTCTAATAAGTCCTCTTGTAGCACGTCCTCCTTGGCGTGAGTACCGATGATCTACCTGGCATCGGTCCAAGAACATCCGAAGGCTTGTAAATCTTCTCGAGATTGTCGGCGATGGTATTGGCGATGTCTAATAAGTCCTCTTGTAGCACGTCCTCCTTGGCGTAACTCAATCGGCTGGCGTTTATCGGTTTGTGGATTTATCGAGAAAGCCCTCCCTGGTCATTCGTTTTGCTTCGTTGGCTGCTTCTCTGGAGTCCTTCCGAGCCTCTTGAAAGAGGTGTCAGAGCTACTTACTTTCCTGAATGGAAATTTAGGAGCATGCGTAATTTTCTCAACTTCTATGGTTCTATGGTTCTTAACGGCCTTCCTCATTTTTGGTTCCCACGAAAGATTGGATTTCTGCCCTACCGTGTCGCTAGTCCGAGGAATGTGTTTTTCGGCACTTGATTTCATTATTCGTCAGAAGTTGTTGATGGTGAGTATCTGCTCCGCCCGTTTCTCGATGTACTTCACGAATCCCTTCTAGTTCGTGGAACTTCCGTGGAGTTGAAATTCCAGTGCCTGCGTTTCGTCGGTTTGAAGTTACTCTGCTGCTCTACTAAGGAAACGAACACTGGAATATGATCGCTTCCTTAACGAAGAATTCCTAGACCAGACCGGGAATCAAACTCAGCCACCTTCAGTATGGTGTTGCTTTGTAGCTGTGCCTTTACCGACAGAGGACCCTGCATCTTCGGCTGTCTTCATTGACTAACCAATCCAGCTTCTAGGCCAGCTCGGTCGAGATGATTGTCAGGTCAGCTGGTGAACACTTACCCGTCCTTGGATCGATTCGGTCCCATCTCCGTTATTCAGAACGACCAGTCCAGTAGTGTATTGCTGATCATCAGAATTATTGGATTCTTCACGGCTCGTATCGTTTTAGTGAAACTATCCTCCAGTTCTTCGGTGGTAGTACTTGATGGCAGATGAATTGAAAGAATTGTGGCATTACACGGGTTCCGGATCGTTGCTGTTACTGCTGGAAAGGATGGGTCCAGTTCTGCTTAATATGGGTCAAACTCTCTTAGGATTGCCAACCCCTTGTACTGTCGGATTTTCGGGGTCCGGTCGAAGGAGCCAGTCGTATTTCTTCCTGAGAAAACGCCCCAGGAAGTAGACGTCTTTGCATCGTGTCTCTTGCAAAACGAGGGCTTTGGGTTGGTTTTTGTCAGCTAGAAGGAGTAATTCCTTATGATGGCTAATAACACTGTTGACGTTCCATTGTGCCGGCTAATACTCGGTTGTTGTGGGAGCTGGTTGTGGAAAGATCATCGTTGTGTTGGCAGATGTCGTATTGACCCATTATTGAGTAAAGTAGGAGGGATCCTCAGTCACTGCTGCTTCCTTTCCGTCCGAATCCATGTATTCGTCGCCTGATACGACTTAGGTTCTAAAATCGGAATATGAACATTCCTTTGTCACAAACTTGTTGAATGTGGTAGAGGAGGCCTAGGATATCACCTCATCATTCTTTCCTTTCGGTTTCTACTTGATATTCCTCGTTTTCTGCTAGGTTTCCAATTTGGTTTCTTCTTCTTTCTTATACTTCCGGCTTCGCTAATTTTTCTTCTTCTCCTGCATGTTTTCCAATGCCTTTTGGAGTTTGACCAACTCCTGCTGCAGTTTCTCAATTTTATCCTATTTTTTTTGTAGTATATCGATTTCACATTGCTTGTCATCGTCCTTCAGACGATTTTGGACCGAGCTTACTGCTGCGTAGGAGGAATTCTCACTGGTCCACTCGTATTCCTTTTTCACCATAGGGAAAGTCATGTTATTGTTGAATTTTATTGCGATGATGCGTACGCTGGGTTGGGGCAGGATTGAACATGGCTTGGTGTGGCCACCAAAGGAACGAACTCGAAATGCCTCGGAATTGCCGTTCCACTGATTGTCAGAACCAGCGTCGGTGTATTCACTCTGACTCCATTCTTTTAGCGGGTAATCGGTGTAACCGAGGTTACTCCTTGCAACTTGTGGACCTAAAGCAGATCTTCGGTGGTTGCGTTTATGACTTCACGGTTGTTGACTTTGCATTTAACAGTGTTCAGCGTGGGATGAAGCGTTACTTTAAATTTGGTTCCGTCGATATGTTTCGTCAGAGCCAGTAGCTTCTTCACCTGGTCATCTCGGCGTACCTTCAACACATGTCTTGATCATTGGTTTTCGCTTCGGTAATCTTCCCAGCGATTTGCTGAATCGACTTCCCGATCAAGAGGAGATTGTTTGGACAGTTTCCATCGTTTGAGGTCTTTGAAGGACCTTTTTCGGTCCATCCAACTTGGTTACGCTTTTTCCACCCAAAAAGGTATTCGACTGTATCCGGATTGGAAAAATGACGAGTTTACCGACTGCGTTTATCACCAGCATTCATGAATTGGCGAACAAAGTAATCAAAAGCCTTACAATGATTATGTATATGTAATCTCACCTTCGTTCGCAATCAATACTGTTGCAGACTAACATAGTAGTCGAAAACAAACTATGGATGTTTGGGGCAACCATCGTGGTTCATCATGAATGGATCATAACAGTAGTCGATATCTATAGAGATAAAAGAGTAATGGCCCAAACACAATGATAACGGAAACGGAACGGAAAACGGCAATTTTGACAGTTGCTGCAAATGACTTCGATATGTCCACTTAGAATCGGCTTGTATCTAACCTGTTTTCTTTCCGACAAGCAGGCATACTCAGATCGGGCTTTGCCGTTTTCCGTTTCCGTTATCATTGTGTTTGGGCCATAACTGTTGTAACGAACAGTCATTTTAGTTTTTCCAGATTTCAAGATCTCTACCACCAAAACATTAAGCAGAATCAGTAGATGACAGAACAAAACGCTCGGATGATGCAGATGATAGAACGCTTCGGCATTCAAGCAAGTGGTTCCAATCGGTCATCAGGTAGCCCGGAGTTGATCATGGAGTCTCTGGCGTCAAACATCCAGGGGTTCGTCTACGTTCCAGAAAATGATCTCGTTTTCGACCAGTGATACCGGTCCTTAAGGACGGTGCAAAGTCGGACCAAAATTACGATTGCTGTTGAGAAGCATCAGCGCAATTGTGCGTTACAAGTACGTCTATGTGTGCTTTCAAAGCGCCCTTCTGAATTTTCGTTCGAGGAAACAGTCAAGAAATTGAAGGAGCTGTTCAGCGTTTGTATCTCCTAGTTGAGCAGACAATACCTATGCTTCCAGCTGTCCAAAATGACAAAAGGCAATTTTGATCGCACGCAGGAACGGTTAACGGACGCTGTGAAGACTTCGAGCTCAACAATATCACGGCGGATCAATTCAAAAGTCTTATTTCCATCTGTGTTTTATGATCTTCAAAGGATACTGACATCCGGACTAGACTTTGGTCAAAGCTTACGATAAGCACGGAAGGTAAATCTCGTCACGGAATGCAAACGCCTTCAGAACCTCATGCACGATATCGCTATGGTGGAACAGAAAAAAACTGATAAGCTCAATCTGTTCAGTCAAGCAGTACAAGCATCTATCAATCAATCAATCAATCAATCAAGAAGACGAAGCCTTATGGTTCGAAAGCACCCGGCTGGCAGTGTGGTGGAATGCAATACGACTGCACCTACACGAAGCATGTTTGTCGGGACTGCTAGCAAACCGGTCACAAAGAGTATTATTGTGGCAACTGCACTTCGAAAGCGGCGCTCAAGAAGCAGACGAAGAAGAATTTGGTGAACTCCGATGTACAGGCACGCACGGAGGAGTCTCCAAAACTGTAACTATCTATGTGTCCAATAATAGCATCAACCTGTTTGGTCTGGACTGGATCGAACTGTTTGAGGTATGGAACACATACAATTTGTAATCAGGTCCACGTTGCTGCTGGCCGTAGGTACAAAGCTGCGTTTCCAGAAGTATTCAAGCCCGGCTTCGGGGACTGGAAGAAGATTAAGGTGCAACTTCATCACAAACCAGATGCCAGATCCGTTTTCAAGGCTAAGCGACCAGCTCCTTTCATGTCTAAGGAGAAGATCTACTGAGAGCTAGAACGTCTGCAATCGCTGGGTATCATCACGCCAGTGGATTTCTCGCAATAGGCTGCTCCAATTTACTCCAATTACTCAACAGGGAAGACTGCTGCTTTGGAACCATACCATTATCCACTACCGGTCCTAGGCGACATCCTAAGCAAGCTTAACGGATGCCGGTATTTCAGGTATTTTAGGGATGCTAATCTTCAAGTGGAAGTTAACAACGATTCGAAGCAGTTGCTCACAATCAATACTCATCTCGTCAGGTCTCTTCCGTTTCAACCGGCTAGCACCGGGTGTAAAATCTGTTCCTAGAGCTTTCCAGCAACTGATGAACAGCAAGATTGCCGACCTCAAAGGAGTGGATTCATTTCTGGACGATATCCCGATTTCCAACAAAATTGGAAAGGAGCATCATATACCGACACATCACAGTATGGAATTGAGGCCTGCTTTCTACACAAGTTTCCAGATGGTTCTCTCAAGCCGTCGCACACGCATCTCGTGCTCTTACCCCTGCAGCAGGCAATTATGGACGTATTGAAAAGTATGGCTGTGCTTTAGTTTTCGCCGTGACAAAATTTCATTGCATGATGCTGGGACGCAGGTTCACTGTTCAGACGGGTCAGCAACCAATCCTGCGAATCTTCGGATTAAAGAAGGGAATTGCGGTTCACATGGCTAACCGTCTTCAACGTTGGCCATTAGGCAATTTTGGAATAGAGTACATGTCCACAAAGCAGACTGATTACGTTGACGTAATATCTCGTCTTATTGACAGTTAAGATAAACCGGATGAGGATTTCACCATCGCCTCAATGAAACTGGAAGACAACATTGATATTCCACTTGAAGAAACTCACCAGTGCCCAGCTCTTCAGCAAGAGGTTTACTAAATGTAGCGTGAATGACCCTCCAAACTAGACAACATCACCAACATTGCAGTTCGCCCTTTCTTCGCTCATCGAGATATGTTACATTATCCCTGGTGAAGGAATGCATCATGATGTTCAACCGTTTGGTGATCCCGGACAGCTTCCGTCAATGAGTTCTCAAGCAACTACACAGAAGACATCCGGCAATGAAGCGCACGAGGGCTGTTGCACGTAGCCACGTGTACTGGTCGGGATTCGATGACAAAATTATTGAATTCGTCAAGAAACTAGTTCGAAGACACCTCCCAAGGCTCCGCTACAGTCGTGGCCACTCGCACAGTTCCCATGGAATCGAATCGATATCGATTTTGCTGGCCCAGTCAACGGTCTACACGTCCTAGTAGTTGTAGATGCCTTCTCAAAGTGGCCAGAAGTCTGCATCATACGATTCCCGACAAGATCAGCTGTACCCTAGTTCCTGAATGAACGAACTGCACATTCTGGCGTTCCCAATGACTTCGTTTCCGATAAGGCAACCAGTTTACGTCAGAAAAGTCAGAACTACCAACATTCAGCACTTCGGAAACCCACCGTATCATCCCCAGTCCAATGGTCAAGCGGAGAAATTTGTAGACACATTGATGAGGTCATTGCTCAAAATCAACGAGGGGGAGAACATCTCCGTAACACTCCCAAATTTCCCCTAGGTATAACGAATTACCTCCAGTCATGTTCTGAATCCCAAGTAACACAAAACCGTCATAATTTGTTGCAGTTACTTGATTGTGACATAATTGAGTCACATAGAAGATTTTTGAACTGATTTGCAACTAGTGTGCTACTAGAGATGGCAGGACTCCCTCGCAGCAGATGCTTGGTTGTAACCAGAGGACAGTTCTTGATCTCCTTCATAGCGAGCAACCGAAGCCAGTGGTCCTGAATAACCGTCAGAACAAGCTGTTCACTCAGAAGCACCGTGCAACTCCACGTGGCTTCCGGAATGGTGACAAAGTATTCTCCATGGTCTACCCAAGTGGCACACCACGGTCATTATTAGTTGTAGTAACTTGATTGTGTCTTAGCAAGTCATATTTATGTTATTTCAACCAAATGGCAACAAGTGTGCTACAAGGGTACAGTGGCAGTGGGTTCCTGGTGTGATCATTGATGTCATCGGCTCAAGCATATTTCCAGCGACGAGATGTCCATTACAGTAGATTCGACAACACTGAATATAATGTTTGGCCTCGTGAATATTTTTGGCCTGCAATCCACAAACGTATTGGTTCCGCCCTCTCGACAACTTCAGGATCATCCCGAGGAAACACTTCCTGTTGCATCAACCTCCAACGTTCATGAATAATCTCAACGGTCTGAATTAGAGATTGTAGTCCAAGCAGGTTCCAGTCAACCCAAACAAGTTGAAGCTGTTCCCAAACCAGAAGCAAGTTCCAGGCATATTCATCAACCGTACTGCTCAACAGTCCCAACCATCAACTGATATCAATCAGGAGTCACCACTGGTCCGGATCAGGAGGTTAATCCGGATGCCTTTCATATTTGAACCATACCTGGAAATAAGAAGGGAAGAATGTTGAAGACTAACTAGATAAATCAAAGGGAGAGTCACGTCACTGCAGGGGGCTTTTCTCACTTCACCAAGTGACAATCGTCACTTCGACTCTCGGAATAACCCTCGATAAACTGGAAATCCTAGGAGGTTCTTAATAACATTGCCAAACAACCAATATCTAGATCTTCGACAATTAGAACTCGTCTCTTACCTTTCCAATCAGACCAAGGCCGGTTTGGCCTCTGCTGTACACAGAATTTTTCTCCATTGTAATCGATTCATGGCTGTATCTCACCAGCCTCGCTGTCTGTGAAGAGTCCGCAGGTCGACTTCTACTTGATCGATCCACCTTGCACGTTGCGCGCCTCTTCTTCTTGTACCAGTTCGTTTTCGAGAACCATTTTAATAGGGCTGTCGTCCGACATTCTTACAAGAACTCGTCTCTTCTGCTGGTTTTTAAGATTTGCTTGATTGCTTATCAGATTAAAGGGTGTTTCGATCAAAATTCTGTCGACTTAAACTTTACGCTTTATTTTTCCTGAAGATTAGCACTTCAGTTATCAAGATGTCGTCGAAGGAAGAGAAAAAACTGGCACGTGCATGGCAAAAATCCAAACTACTCTCCCGCCAAGTTGGCGAAATTGTTGAATGTGGCTAAATCAACTGTTACCAACGTATTAAAAGTGTTCGTCGAACGTTTGTCGACAGCCAGGCTTTCCCAAAGCGACACAATTGTTCTGTTCCGGTATCTTGCCATTACGGAAAAAAGGCCATGGAGCGGTATGGTGCCAACAACGTTCAAGTGGTTCCCAAGGACAAGAACCCTCCCAACACGCCAGAGCCAGAGCCCAATCGAACAATATTGCTCAAAAAGCTTTTGTGAGCGAGAAACAGTTCAAGGCAAACTGTCATTCTACGGCGAATGAAGTGGACAAGGAAACTGTACAAAATCTTATGGCAGGAGTTAAACGAATGGCAGCAATTCGCATTCGGTCAATAGGAAGCCTAGCTGAATATTTTTCCTGTATTAACTGAACTTGAAAAAGAAAAAGAATTTGACTTATTAGTAAAAACTTTGATCGACTCACACACATTACTGTTTGACCAAATTTTGATCGGAACACCCTTTATAAAGCTACGAGCTAGTCCGGTAGTTCGATTGTTTATTCAGAAAGTCATTAAAATCATAGGGGCCAATTGTAGAAATCGAGTCGACCGTCACTTTGCTAGACAGGTCAATTTTGTTGAGTTGGTCGACTCAATCGATTGCTCAAAAACTAATGACGGATCTGTCATAGTGTTTGTTTTGATATGCGTTTTTCATCGGTTCAGGGTAATTGACTGATCAAGGTAAGAAACTCACTAAACCATTATTTTTTTGCAGGTGAATTAACAGATATATAATTTACTTCTTGCAAAAAATCTCTAATCCTGTTTAAAACAAATCAAGCAAAACAATGCATTAGGTCCTAAGCAACATTGAGAGATTCTCTTCGTCAACTTTCTCTTTGGTTAATAGCTTGTCTATTAAACGATATGCTGATGTTTTCAACGTACTGGATCCCTAATCACACTTTATACTATCATATTGTATGTTGAAAATAGTTGAACATGTTTTTGCATAGCCGTAGGAACCCAAAGAAAAAGTCGACAAAGAGAGTCTCTCAATGTTACTTAGGACCTAATGCATTGTTTTGCTTGAAATCACATTACCGTCAGTTTGAATGACACATTGAGCTGATTTAATTCAATGTAGACATCGCCAGAGGTTTTTGTAGCGTGGAGCCAGCAAAACTAATGCCAAACAGAAGTGGTAGGAAATTGACCAAGAGCTCGATTCAGTAGGACCATCAATGCGCCTTGGGTCGTAATAACAAACAGTAAATCTTATTTTCTCGTTTGGGATCCTAACCTTAGCTTTCAAGCCCAGTCCATTGCCACACGGAGACTCAGAACAACAGTAAATGTGATGAGCTTTTGAAATTAATCTTAGAACTCTGATTTTTTTTTGACTTGAGTACTTTTAAACGTATTATTTCAGTACATTTGTACTTGGGATAAGCGTATCGACCAACGAGTTAAGTGGTTTGTGAAAATAGTCCTAGAATTCTAGAAGTTTAGAAAGAAAACTTCGTACTAGTTTAAGCAGTAATATCCCAAAAAAAATCAGGAACAAACATCTTCGAAGTAGAAGATCATATTTCCCAGAAGTTAATTTGAGAACATCCCAAAAAATAAGCAGACTTTTCAGAGTTTCAGGAAGAAGTTTAAAGACAGGACTACTTAGAAGTTTGAAGCAATCCAGAGGTTTTGGAGTTTTCCCAGAAATTCAAGATGGACTTCCCAGAACTTCCCAGGAAAAAACCTTGCTCGAAGTTCAGGAGTAAACTAACCAAGGAGAGCGCTATCTAAAATTTCTCAAAAATACCGAAACCAACTTCTACAAAGCTCAGAACGTCCTAGATATTCAGGAGTGAACTTCTCTGAAGTTTAGGAAAGGACTTCTCAGAAGTTCTAGAATAAACTTCTCAAAAGCTTAGTTGGAACTTCCCAGAAATGCTAGAGAGCTTTCACGAAGTTCAGAAGAGAACATTTCAGAATTTCAGAATGAGGATTTTTTAAAGGTCATGAAAAAACCTCTTCAAAGAAACTTTTAAGAAGAATAGTGGGTACTTCGTAGTAGTTCGAGCAAGATTTTCTCAGAAGTTCAGCAACAAACTTCCTCGAAAATCAGGAGAAAACTTCCCAAAAGTTCACAAGAGGACTCCTTAGAAGTCTAGTAAGAAACTTCCAACAAATTTAAGGGAATTTTCCTGGAAATTCTAGAGATTCAAGAATACCCCAAAGATTCAGTGACATTTTCGTCGAAGTTAAGAATGGGACTTATCAGGTGTTTAAATACAATAAGCTTAGGAAGAAAAACTTCCCAGAATTTCAGGAACAATCTTACCGGAGAGGGCACTACCTATAAGTTAAAGTAGAAATTTCTCAATAATTTCAAGAAACTTCTCTGAAGTTCTGTAGAGGATTCTCCAGAAGTTCCGAAGAAAATTTCCCTAAAACTTTGTCCCTAAATACACATAAGTGCTAGAGAGCTTTCCTGAAGTTCATAATAAAACATTCCAGAAGTTTAGAATGAGGCTTTCTCGAAGTTCAGGTATTCCCAGAAGGTCAGGTAGATACTCCTGAGAAAAACAGGAAGAAACTTTCCAGAAGTATATTATACTTCTTAGTAGCTAAAGCATTTTTCAGAAAATCAGGCAACTTCCCCGAAGTTCAGATAAAAACTTCCTTGAAGTTCTGAAGAGGACTTCTCAGAAATACTGGAACAAACAAATTTAAGAAGATTTTTCAAGAAATTCTAGAGACAACTTTCCCAGAGTTTTGGGAAACTGTCCTCGCAGTTCTGAGGACTCATCAGAGGTTTAGACAGAACTAAGGTCAGCAAAAAACTTGTCAACTGTTCCTGGAGGGTTCGGTTGGATTGTTAGATGTGAAGTTACAAGAAAATCAGGAGTGACAGCCAAGAAGTTCACGAGTAATCTGGCTAAAAGTTGAGAATAAAAATTCCAAGTATTTCAGCAAAGACCTTTGTCGAAGCTCAGGAAAGATTTCGCTGAAATTCAAGAGATAATCACTGCCGAACAGAAGAAGACGTCTATACAAAAATCATTCATATGACCATAAATATTCATTGCTCATAACACTTTACTAAAATATGGTGAACACCATCTCCCCAACCGTTCACATCGTAATTTGAGCTAGGACACAAACTCATGTAAGAATTACAATTCCTTGGTTTCCATCTCACCTCGTTTGAGAACTTCCCTGAAGTATAAAAAAAATCAAGAAGTTTATCAATTTATCAAAAAAGTATGGAAAATTCTCCAGAATTCACAGAGTTTTCCTAAAATTCTAAAAAAAATCCGCACTTAGAGTATCAGAAGCTAAGGAAAGAGAAACCAGAAGGTCAGGGAACTTCGAGATAATATCGTTGAAGTGAGATCGATCAATGCATTTCTTTACAGCATCTAAAGAATTAATGCTCTTAATAGCTTCAGTAGCGTCACGCATAAATTGGTGACAACCTAATAATAAGCCCTCTTTGGAATCATCGTTGAAATAGATATCGACACTCGTCCACATATTGATTTATAACTTCTCCGAAAAGTACTTCAAATCGCAATTTTGGAACAGCGTCCCAATGAGGTTTTCTGAATAACAAAAACATTAGTGTAATTCACTGAACAAGAGTTAAAAAAGGTAAATACTTATTCTTTGACTATCAAAAATGACAGTTAAATTGATGGAAGTCCTGAATTGCAGCTTGATGTACAATTTCAAAGACATTTTGAAAAATTTCAACACTACAGTCTACAGTGGAGTTCCGTTGCCGAGTTGGCAAGATCAGTTTCAGTCGGCTTCTGTAATGCGCAATTTTGCTCAACTCGACTTCTATTATTAACTCCATAGTTGGATTGTTCATCGCATGAACCAGATACCTTTGCCGTAGTGGTAAGCGTTGGTCACGTACCTCAGTTGATCTGATATTAATTCCAGCAGGCGCCGTTGGGATTTTCAGAGCTGGAAAATCTCATCCTTTGGAAGGGAAGTAACGTCGTTGGTCCCGGCCCATGTGTTGATGGGTTCAATATGTTGGGTTCAGGTCATTTACCTGGCGTGACGAACCAGTCTCGGGCTGATAGTCACATAAGTACGAAACAGCAACAGCAACAATAAAATTACGAGGACCATCCAAAAATACAGCTTCATAATTCAACTACATTCAAAGAGCCTTCATATTTCATCCTCCAATCTTCAAACAAAACCTGCTTTTCTATAGTAATAATAATCAACCATAGTTCAATGCAACAAACGCTCACAGAGAAAAGCAACCCTACCTTTTCAATCACCAAATCCGACCCACTTTGAACCTAGTAAGCTTCACCCTCAATCTCCAGGGACGTTCTCAATCTCAAAATCAATCTCAATCTGCCTTCTAACGCAATTTACTTCATACTACGACTTCGCTATCGGTTGCGTCTGCTTGCCCAGCCAAACATAGGCATCGTTGGCTTGCTGCTCCAGCAGAAGTGCGCCCACCTCCCTAAGAACCCTTTCGTGGTAGCTATTGACCAATTGGACCTCGCGATCGCTCATCAGCGTGACATCCATCAGCTTTGTCTGCAGCGGGACAACCGTATTAGTGTAGAAAGTCAACGCTCCTCGACCTCCGAAGTCATGCGCCACGTTGGCTTTTACTACTTGAACAATGTCTTCCAGGCGGATCCCGAATTCGTTGGCTTCGTAATATCCCGGTTCGTTGGAGGTGAACATGTTTTCCTGAAGGCCTTGATTGCCCGGGGATGCGGTGTTGGACACAATCGAAGGCGGATATTCGTGAACTCCCAGAAAGGACCCTATGCCGTGACCAGTTCCGTGGCCATAGTCTAGTCCCACATCCCACAGCGCTCGGCGAGCCATGGCATCGAAGAACGTTCCGGAGGTCTTCGTTGGAAAGACTGCCGACCCGAGACTGAGGAAGCCTTGCAAAACTCGCGTGAAAGTTTCCTTCTGGAAGGCCGTCGGTTCACCCATGTGCACCGAGCGAGTGATATCAGTCGTTCCGTCCCAGTACTGACCACCGGAATCGATCAGATAAACGTTATCCCTGGTGATCAGAGTGTCCGTATCTTCGGTGGGACTGTAGTGGACGATGGCACCATTTGGACCAAAGGCACTGATCGCAGTAAAGCTCAAATCTACGAAATTTTCTTGCAAGCTTCGGAAATCACGCAGCTTTGCTGCACCCGATAGCTCCGTTATGTTCTCCAGATCAACGTTTTCTTCGAGCCAGTGAAGGTATCGAACAACAGCAGCACCATCTCGGATGTGAGCCTTTCGCATGCCTTCCGCTTCAACTGAATTTTTGACAGCTTTCGTAGTGGAAACAATGCTGTATACTTGAACTCGTTGATCCGCAGGAACTTGAGCGTAGATCGCCTGATTGCAGGAAGTGGAAACAATCAGTTTATCGCCGTTGTCGGCCAGTTCTTTTATACCGGCGAGAATTTGCCCGTATTCCCGGACAACGATGGCAATTCCTTCCGACCGGAAGTGCTCTTGGATGGTTTCGTTGATTCGGTCCGGATTGGTGAACAGCAGAATCTGACTGCGAGAGACGATCACGTAACCGAAGAAGACCGGATTGTAACGGATGTCCGATCCACGAAGGTTTAGAAGCCCTGGAAGGAGACTAGTTTGATTTGATGGTTTCTGAAAAGAAAAGCGATCTCATTTACGTACAAGCGATTTCATCCAAGCCGTTGATCACGATTGCCGAGGCTTTGTGGGTGTCCAGGCTCTCGCGTAGCTCGGAAATTTTAGCAGATGCTCTTTTTCCTGGTGAGAAAAGTTGTGGAGATTAATTTGATTGTGAAAGAGTAGTTCCTAGCCGTACCTGAAAACTTCAAATCCAACGGGATCAGAGGTTCGTTGGTTTGCGGTGGTCGGTTGTTCCAGACAATGTCGACCAGGTTTCGCTCCAGCGTAATGAGACGATGCCCTTCAGCATAGAGAACCCTGCTGAGGCGGTCGAATTCGGTGGAAGCGATCAGAAAGGGATCGGTTCCAACCTGAGAGCCCGAGGGAAGATTATCCAGCAGCCACTGGTCCCGGGTTGGCACTCCGGGTATGCCTTCCTTCATCAAGGTCCAGTAGGTGGAGTCTAGCTGATTTTCCGCTTGCAGATGGTACCGCGAGTCGGTCCAGATCAGTGCCTTCTCTCCGGTGATGATGGCCGTACCGGCTGATCCGGTAAAGTTGGTGACGTATTGATAGCGACGGTCATGTAGGGAGATGTACTCGCTCTGTGTGGATAGAGAGGGTTTCAATAGATTTTTCTGGAGTGATATTTTGCTTTAGGAAGTTACGTTGTGGGCATCGACCGAGGGTACGATGTAGGCTGCGATCGAGTAGTCCTGCATGTGGCCACGGATTTCCGTCAGGATTTGCTCCGTTGACTTGGGGGTGTCGTCGAACATGTACTCGTCATCGTTGTTGAGGGCTCTGTGGGGTGGGGGAAATTATGTAAGTTAATATGGCTGGTGGTAAGTATCAGTTTTATGCTTTGATTTGTTGTTCTGTCATTACACACAAAAAACCTACTCCAAAGTCTTCGGAGAGTTATTCCAAAGGGCATGGCCTATCTCGTTATGACGAAATTAATTTGGGATTCGCTCATTGGTTGGCACAAGCTAGTATGTAATATATTCGTAACTATTAAGATTACAGCAGGACCACGGCCGGAAATTGGATCCGTAATTACCGAATAAATTTATAACAAGAAATACCTAACTCTAAGATTTGTTTATTCCTCCACCGTGCCAAGTACAAATAAGCATATTTTGATCGTACAAAAATAGTGTTACGGAGGATACGGTAATTACGACGCAGTATATCGTGCCGTACAGAAGCCGATGCTGTTTTTGTGATAGTGGCACAAGCGACGATGACAGCTATTGTTGGCAGTGCGGCCAGAATGGCTGTTTGGATATACCAGCTCTTCCCAGCAAAATAAGCTAAAGGTTGAGCCTCTGCGGAGGTACATATGATCGTCCGCGTCGATCGTCGCAATCTTTGATCTACTAAACGTAAAGATCCACCAGAGTCCACCAAACCATCTGAGGTACAAGGTTGAATGGCCGATGAAGAAGTAGGAATGTTGGATTTAGGAATGGAAGCTATGTCAACCGAAGGAGTAGTGTTTTCTTCCTGAGTAATTGTCGGGTGATTGTCAAAAGTTACTTCGATAGCGTTGTCATGAAAAACTGGAAAACCGATCTCTTCACCAAGCAAAGTTGTTGCGCCTGTCAATGAACTCTCAAACTCTGCATCAACGCTACGCAGTTAATCTTTGTGGCGTTTTCAGGTCACATTGAACAGTTTTCTAATATGATCGATCGCATTACAACTGAACTTACTGGCCCAAATCCGTTGGTAATTGTGGGGGACTTCAACGCTTGGGTGCTTGAGCGGGGGAGCCGCCTTACCAATCTTAGGAGCCAGATTCTTCTGGAGGTCTTGGCTAGGCTCAATGTCGACCTACCCAACGTGAGTACCAAGAGTACCTACCATAGAAACGGATCGGAATCAATAGTCGATGTAACATTCAGTTTACATTTTGTAATAATTGGGGGTGGATGATGACTACACCCATAGCGCCCACTTGGCGGTTCGTTATTGTATCGTCCACAATACAGGGCAGCGTGTGGAAGGAAGAGCATTCACTCTATTCGCCCGTAGATGGAGGATGTCCTACTTTGAAGTAGAGACATTTAAAGAGGCGCGAAATCCAGGAACCTTGCGGTGAACGACTCGTTATGGCACTTACACGAGCGTGCGATGCGACCATGCCGAGGGAAGTCAAACCGAGGAATGAAGGTCGCGGGTGTATTGGTACACGGAGTCGATCGCCGACCTCCGAAGAACATGCCTCCACGCAAGACGGAGAATGCAAAGAGTGCGGTCTGACGCTGATAGAATCGAGCGTAGAGGGGCGCTAGTCATCGTGAAGGACGCTCTGAAGAGCGAGATAAAGGCCAGCTAGCGAGCCTGCTTTGAGGGCCTTTGTCAGAAGGCCAACACGAATCCATGGGGTGACGCCTATCGGGTAGTAATGGTCAAAACCTGAGGAACAGTGGCTTCAACTGAGCGTTCACCAGAGCTGCTGCAGGGGGACCTCTTTCCGAACCACGACCCAAGTCCATGCCCCCCCACCGCTGTAGATTTGTCCCATAACCAGCGTTTCAGTATCTCAGACCTTAACACTGTCATAGCGACGGAAGGGTGGACGGCTCAGCCGAACACCTGAGACCACGTGGGCATTGACAACGGCACAACGGGGGCCGGCGACGAGGTGATGGTGACGAACGAAGAACTCATTGCATGGTATTCCGAACCTGGCCATCAAGACGGCTATCGTGCTGGCTCCCGAAATGTTCAGGGAGTTGATACAAAGGTGTCTGAACGAGCGCGTCTTCCCGGCCACCTGGAAAATTCAGACTCTTGTGTTGCTACCGAAGACAGGGAAGCCACCAGGAGATCTATCGGCATATCCATCTGTTGGATACAGCGGGTAAGGTGCTCGAGAGTGAAATCCTCAACAGACTGACAAAATACACGGAGAGTATAGGCGGTCTGCCCAACAACTAGTTTGGCTTCCGTAAAGGTGTTAGGTGGCTTTCGCCAACTCGCTCCACCACCTTCATAATCCTGGGTACCTGTACAAGATTCTGGAAAGCTATTTCCAGAAACGTGTTCAGATCACCGCAGGCCTCCTGAGGTCCGGTGCTAAAGAACACAATGTACGATAAAGTACTACGGTTTGAATTCCCGAACGGGGTGAAGATAGTCGGGTTCGCGGACGACATCACACTGGAGATATGTGGAGAATTCATTGAAGAGGTGGAGCTAACGGCCTCGCACTCCATTGGCATTTTGGAGAGGCGGATGAGCTCCAGGAAATGTGACGTGGTCTGCGTCCTACTGGGGATGATGCCAATAGGCATGATCATAAAAGAGGACGTAGAGTGTTTACAACAACGTGGAACAAGAGGTATTCGGAAGACCACTAGAGCTGCATCCATGGTTAAGTGGCAAAGGGAATAGAACAACTGCACCAAAGGTCGGTGTATCCACCGACTTGGTGGGTTGGTAGGCAACACGGTGAAGTGAACTTCCACTTAACGCAGATTTTGTCAGGCTACGGCTGCTTTAGACAGCATCTGCACAAATGTTTGCTTGCATAGTCTT
>JASCZW010007964.1:72500-85525 GCA_034211315.2 Aedes japonicus
CGCTTATACATTCCGGGAATTCCTTGGCCATAGTCCAATCAGCTCGAACAGGTTCTGCTGGAAGCATTTGGTTAGCTTTTTCTGAACGAGTTCTTTCGCCCATCTGCTGCGACATGTCGAAGTTTTCATCCAGGCACCTGATTCCAATAGATCTTGGATGACGGCCGTGGTCAGTTCGTGCTGCCGAGTACTTACCGACGACGACTGCACAAAATTGATGCACTCGCCAACGATATTTTTGATGTGCTTTTGAACGGGTGGAGTTCTGGATAAGCTTTCGGAACAAATCGAAAATCTCCTTATTAGCCTTCTGGAAGCGTTCGGAAGCTTCGATGGAATGCTGTAGGAAAGCATGATGAGTTTACTAGGGTATTCAGTAAACTCAGAATACATTTGGCAGAAATTTGGCCACCATCGAGTCGACTTAATCCGAGGGATGCATTCCTTTGCCTTTGTGATAGGCAAAGGAATCGATGCGCCCCTCTAAAAGAAGTTATCTGATCACTGTTTTTCCCTGTAAGACTTTAGTTTTTTTTATCTGACATATGCCAGATATACGAAGAATAGAGTGAGATTTACCCACTTTCATAAATCGCCATGGGGTGTTGTTGTCACAAGATGATAAAGGGCACAATGGGCAAGAAAATAAATAAATAAATATCTTCTTTCCCTTACAATCACCGAATAAACCCACTGTAAATCACCTCTTCAATGTATTGCTTCTCCGCTGATCTGTGTGTACAATCTCGTTTTCAAGTACCCATAAAAACCCCCTTAAAATCTAATCAATGTCATCGTTCCCCATCATTCAATGTGCACTTATCTTTCGCGAAATAACACAAAAATTGGTGTTCGCTGCCTAATAGAACGATACTGACATTATCTCCACGAGAGCGACATCAATTTTACACTCTACATTGCTTATTCAAGGCGGAAAAAGACATAAATAAAACTTCATTACCTCCCACCCCTGCTCCGACTCGTGAAATGTATCGAATTATTTCTGTCGTCTTGCCGCACATAAAGCCCTTTTGAAATTGTGCGCAGCGTTCGTTCGCGGGTTTTACTACACTCCGTGTATCCCCATTAACCCAAACAACAGCAAATAATGAGAATCGAAGCCATCCTTCCGCTTGTGACAGTCAAATATACATTATCTGGCCGTCCATTATTGAAACGGCTTAGCCGGCGAGGGAGGGTGTAATTCTATTTCGAATCGTCGAACTGGCTGCACTTCAGATCCTCGGCAATAAAAGCCACTTTTCAGAATGCGCGATAAGAGCGCAGCGTTGGATGAGTGCAAGGGATTAATGGATTCACGTATGCCATCAGTGTCAATCTTGCCTCCAGTGGCAAATCCGCGATCCGCGTATGAGAGTAGAAATTTTTCAGAAAATTTCTGATCAAAGTACACTTCTGGAACTTGTCTCCATGTTCGTGGGAAACTTTAGGTTAAGTGACGAGCGGAGTTGCAATACACTGAAACCATGCATCGAATTTTGAAGACAATCAACTTATAGACTGTTTCGAAAAATATAAATACATTTTTTTTTCTCAAATAAAAAAGAGTATGCTGTAATTTTTGATGATTTTATTCTAAAACATAGTAGGGTAAGGGGATTTAATGTTAGCCTAGATCCTTCATTCGGCCTATGTACCAAATGTGTCATTAATTTTGCAATTATAAACAAAATCATGTTGCTATTAAGATAACCGATGTAATCCGAAGCAATTGAGACAATATTAATCAACTTATAGTTTTTCACTTCCGCGTAATTTTTGATTTCTTGAACTTTTGGGGCATCATGATTTCACTGGTTAAGCTGAACAGATGATCTACACGATCTTCAAGTGATCTAAATTTGGCTTCATTGAATCGATAAAGCAAGAGATGCAGTCTGGATGTGCAGAAAATAGCTACACATTACAAACTAACTGTTCTTATAGCTAAAACAACAATTATTTTACAAGAAAATCATAGACCCAATATTGGGGACATATTTTTTGGTATGTTCCCAACTATGGCCTGTTGTATCAACAACGTCGTAAAAAGGTTGTTATTGGTAAAATTTCAAATGGAAATGCACGTGTTTGCGGTTGCTTATATTCAAATGGCTCATCTAAACACAAACCGGAGGAACTAAGTCGTTGTATTGTGACTTATAATGTTTTCATTATTGAATGGCTGGTAAATCATATATGAACATCATTTATGTGTTTCAAAGCAGTTTTACTTTAGTTTGTTCTGTGAAATTTTGTGTTAAGTAAAGCGAATACAGCTGACAATGCCTTAATTCATAGAATAAGTAGAAAAAACCGTACAAAGACTGCATATAAAGGGCGATACGGTCAAAATTTGGTCAATATCAACTTGACGTATTTCTTTCAATTTTGCATTTAAAAAACCTGAACACCCCTCATTTTGAAGGTGTGTGTGTGTAAAATGTTGCTCCTATTTTGGTTTTGGAATTCACTCTTCAGTTGTCAAAATGCCGTCCAAGCAAGAAGAGCAGCGTATCAAAATTTTGCTCGCGCATCGCGAAAATCCGAGCTACTCGCACGCAAAGTTGGCAAAATCGCTAAAAGTTGCCAAATCAACCGTTACAAATGTAATTAAAGTGTTTGGGGAACGTTTGTCGACAGCCAGGAAGTCTGGATTGGGGGGAAATCGAAAACCGGAAGCCGCTGAGACGACAAAGAGAGTTGCCGGTAGTTTCAAGCGAAACCCTAACCTATCTCTCCGAGATGCCGCAAATAAGCTGGGTGTATCGTCTACAACCGTGCATCGAGCCATAAAACGAGCCGGACTATCGACATACAAGAAGGTAGTGACTCCAAATCGCGATGATAAACAAAATACGACGGCCAAAGCGCGATCCCGGAGGCTGTACACGACGATGCTGACGAAGTTTGACTGCGTGGTAATGGACGACGAAACCTACGTCAAAGCCGACTACAAGCAGCTTCCGGGACAGGAGTTTTATACGGCAAAAGGAAGGGGAAAGGTAGCAGATATTTTCAAGCACACGAAACTGTCAAAGTTCGCAAAGAAATATCTGGTTTGGCAAGCCATCTGTACCTGTGGCTTGAAAAGCAGCATTTTCATAGCTTCCGGGACTGTCAACCAAGAAATTTACTTGAAAGAGTGTTTGAATAAACGTCTGCTGCCTTTCCTGAAGAAACACGGTTGTTCCGTACTGTTTTGGCCGGATTTGGCATCTTGCCATTACGGTAAAAAGGCCATGGAGTGGTACGCTGCCAACAACGTGCAGGTGGTTCCCAAGGACAAGAACCCTCCCAACACGCCAGAGCTCCGCCCAATTGAGAAATACTGGGCTATTGTCAAGCGGAACCTAAAGAAGACCAAAAAAACTGCTAAGGACGAGCAGCAGTTCAAGGCAAACTGGCTTTCTGCGGCGAAGAAGGTGGACAAGGTGGCTGTACAAAATCTGATGGCAGGGGTCAAGCGTAAGGTCCGGCAATTCGGATTTGGAAAAGCGGAAGCCTAACTGAATATTTTTCCTGAATTTTATACTAATTGAACTTGAAAAAGAAATTTAATTTGATTTTTTAAATAAACGATTTCACCGATTTACACGCGTTTTCCCTTGACCAAATTTTGACCGTATCACCCTTTAGTAATAAATCCATCGAATGGGATGAAGTTGCATCCATGAATAGACCCAATTTGGTGCCTGTAGACCGATATTAAATCCATATCCCTTGAAAGTTTCTGACTTTATAAAAGTTGTTGTGTAACTTTTCGTGATACATACTACCAAATGTCTTATCAAACTTATCTTAGCAAGTGTAGAACTAGTTGAATCTCGCCTTCAGCTTGAAAACTTTAAGAGTTATAATCAAAAATGTAATAGATGGTTGCATAATAGGCTGAGTCAAGGGAAACATACCCTAAATAACAATGTTTTCTTTCCATCTTTATTTCAATTTGCTTGATTTTCCGTATGGTAGGCGAGTTCTTTAAATTTTCCCTTAACACTACTCATAAGCTTCTACACAGTGCTCTCTCCTACCAATTTCACCACTTTTGGACAATCTTTCTTAAATTTTTCAACACTATCCGCAGGTTTCATGTGTTTTCTCAGCTCCGCCTTCGTCAAAGCCCAGAATGTTTGAACAGGGCGAATCTCTGGGCAGTTTGGTACAAATACGACATTGTTCCTTTTGTACCTCTCTAGTGCATATTTAGAGGAATGGCAGGAAACAAGATTGTAGGCTGTTTAATCAAGGGTAGCAACCTTTTTTGCAGATACTCCTTCACGTATTTAGTCAAATCTACGTGAAGGAGTGTTTTGAGGTTGTGTCTGTCGCAATGAAAGGACGAGATATTTTTCCACATCCTCATATGGCCTGCCACACCATCACAACTTCTTGCCGAATGTTTAGGTGTAAATGGCATTCGGTGTTCCATCATTGAAAAACATGGAAACATAATTTTAATTTGGATGTAAGAAACATTATGCAGGTTGAATACTGCACGCTTTGTGAATTGACCGTTAATCTTTTTTTTCTATGCTGGGGTACAATTTAAAAACACATAGCATTGTGACCATCACGAAAAGTGGTCAGGTTTTGAGCATTGACATCTCAGTAATTTCTCAAAACATTTTTAAAATTTGTACACCAATCGATCGGAAGTATTTCTACGCATCAATTTCAGTAGAGAACAATGTTGATTTCAGGCCACATACTTTTGAAAAATTCAGAAATTTTACACCTTGTCTTAAAAACTATCTTAACCCCTTCAAGCCTAACGGGTCAAATGAAAAATGGCTGTATAAAATCACAGACGAAATAAAAGTGTACACTGTCTTCGGAAAATTTGTTCTACATCAATTATAGACTGTTCCAGAAAGTATAAGCACACTTTCAAAATAACAAAAAAGTCATTTTTTTTAGTTTTAATATTTTTTTTGGCAAATCATATTTGTATTTGTGTTTTATATAATATTTTACTCTCATTTAATCAAAATATTTAATCGTAGGCAAGACTCCTAACTTTTCCTCGAACATGACCCATTAGCTTCTGCAAAGTGGCACTTCTCACCATTTTGACCACTTTTGGCCAATCTTTTTTAAATTTTTGGATGCCGTCCGCTTGTTTTATAAATTTTCGAAGCTTTGCTTTGTCTAAAGCCCAAAAAGTCTCGATTGCATGAAACATACATTTTGACTTTAGTACCATTCTAAAGTGTCCTTTGCGTAATGACATGACGCCAAATCAGGCCAAAACACTACTTGACCTTCGTGCTGCCTGATCATCGGCAATAATCGCTTCTGGAGACATTCATTAACGTATTTCTGAGTGTTCATCGTCTCCGTTGTGATATACGGACTAGATGTTTTACCACACTCGCATATTGCCTGCCAAACCATAACCTTCTTACCGAATTTTTCGGTAAAAATGGCCTTCTCCGTTTCGGGGATGTCTTTGTCTTCGCTTACAGTATAGAATTGTGGTCCGGGAAGCGTTTTGTAATCTAGTTTCACATACGTTTCATCGTCCATTATTATACACCCAGAAGTTCTACATAATAACGAATCGTAGAGTTTGCGGGCCCGTGGTTTCATGGACGCGGCCTGTTTTGTGTTCCTTTTGGGTTTTTTCTGCTTCGGGTATGTTTTTAGCCCAAGTCTTTCTTTGGCACGCATTACGTTACTCGACGAGGTCCCTAGTTTTTTCGCAACATCCCGAACGGAAGTCGCTGGTTTTTGCTTGTAGGCATCCCTGATCTTTTTATCGATATCCGGACTAACAGGACCGGATTTCCTACCACTCTTCGGCGCATCTTCAAACGTACACTGTTCTCTATATTTTCGAATCGCAGATCGTACCGCTCCGACGCTTACACCCTCTTCCTTGGCCAATTTTTTCAAAAAGAGTCCGCTCACAGTGCACCATTTGTGCACGATACTTTTTCGTTGTTCCGGAGTAAGACCGCGCATTTTGATAGGTAACACAAAACTGAGCACTTTTTTGATGCTATGTCATTCAAAAATGTGCCATTCAGAAATGTACAAACAAAAGGACGCAGCCAGAACATGTTGAAATATTTCATTATATTCAAAGTGATCGTTAAAATAAGGTGTGCTTATACTTTCTGGAACAGTCGTTATTCTACCTGGGGTATAAAAATATATGAGTTTAAGGCCTAATTGATGACCAAGAACATCCCAAATATGAAGAAGCTCAGGAATAAAACATCAATGCCTTATTAATAGTGTAAAGCGTTATTTTATAAAATGGTACACATACATACGTATTATTAATTTTTTGGTAATAAATATTTAACATTTTTGTGTCTCTCTGGGATGTTCTAGATTATCCAAAATTCACTTTAGTTCAGAACTTCAGATCTACGGTTGTAACAGTAGCTTTCAGGTCTATATAAGGCTATGATATGTATTCAAACATATTGTATGAACTTTTTGGAACGTCAACAGTCATTATTTGATAATTTTGTGATGTTATAGGTTATCAAGACTGTTCAGAACTTAGCATCTACAGTAGAAATTATAGCTTTTGAGGATATACAAAGTAACGCTACGTATTTAACCATATTAAGTGAATATTTTAGTACGTAAACTAACATTACGAGATAAACTGGGGCTCTCGGGCCAATCCAAACAGTCCTTGAGTTCAGATCATAAGATCTACAGTTGTAACAGTAAGTTTTTTGAGTATGCAAAGGAACAATGTATATTAAACAATATTCATTGAATAGTGTAAGGCTTGCTTCATTTAGAATTGGAACAAACTTTTGCTCATATTGTGGCGCTCCTGGTGGACGGATTTGGAAGTTCTTGGCGCCCACGTGTCATTCGATCCCACTGTCATTCGATCCCACGACCATCCCGTAATGTTTTGGCCAGATTTGGCAAGCTGTCATTACAGCAAAGTCGTTCAAGAATGGTATGCAGAGAAAGGGGTCCAGGTTGTTCCGAAAAACCTTAACCCACCAAACTGCCCCCAGTTCCGCCCTATTGAGAAATACTGGGCAATCATGAAGAGGAGACTCAAGGCAAAGGGAAAGGTTGTCAAAGACATCAATCAGATGAAGACCTGGTGGAATAAGATAGCTAAAACGATGGACGAAGAAGGTGTGCGCCGCCCAATGAGCCGTGTTACAGAAAAAATTCGAGAATTCCTTCGAAACCGTGACGAATAATTTTATCCGTATTTTTTCTTAAAAGTATGAAGTAGCGTTTTCACATTTGTATAAAAAAAGATCTTGAATTCAATAATGAATAACTGAAATACAGGCAATTGTTTTTGTTCCAATTCTATCTGAAGCAAGCTTTAGAAGGTCAACAGACATAATGCGACAATCTTGGAATATTCTAGGTCATCCAAAAACCGTCGTTGATTTCAAAACAGAAGATCTACAATTGTAACAGTAGCTTTTTGGGCTATATAAGGCGACTAAGTGTATTCAATCATATTAAATGAATCTTTTGGAAAGTCAACAGTTTATAATTTTCTGATCCTCTAGGTCTTCCAAACTGTCCTGGCGTTCAAAATTTAAGAGTTACAGTTGTAACAATAATTTTCAGGCAATACAGAGTTAAAATAAATATTCAAACATATTACATAGATCAGAGCATAGGACCTACAGTTGCAACGAAAGCTTTCTGGGCTATGCAAAGCTACGCTGTGTAATGAAACATGTTCATTGAATATCTTGGATGACCAACAGACATTATGAGATAATCTTCTAGGTTATCCAATCTATCCTGGAATACAGAGCTCAAATTCTCCAGTATCATAGACCAAAGTTACAATATGTATTTGATCAATGAAAGTGAGTCTCCTGGAAGGTAAGGAGGGTGTGATTCGAACAGCTGGCATAGACACGAGTGGCACGATCTTCAGGAAGTCTGTCCAACTATTTGGCTTCGCCGACGACGTTGATATCGTAGCACGTAACTTTGAGACGATGGCGGAAACGTACATCAGACTTAAGGCTGAAGCTGGTATGATTCGAATGCGTTGAAAACAAAATACATGAAGGGAAGAGGCTCACGAGAAGACGATGTTAGCCTCCTAGCACGAGTTCAGATCGACGGTGATGAAATCGAGGTAGTAGACGAATTCGTGTATCTGGGCTCATTGGTGACCGCCGACAACGACACCAGCAGAGAAATACATAGGCGCATTATGGCTGGAAATCATGTCTACTTTGGACTCCGAACGAGGAACCACAAAGTTGACCATCTACAAGACACAAATTATACCGGTAGTTCTCTACGGCCACCAAACATTGACATTGCTAGAGGAGGACCAACGCGCCCTTGGATTTTTGGAATGGATGGTGCTGCGTACCATCGACGGTGGAGTACAGATTGAAGACGGAACGTAGAAGAGGCGAATGACTGAGCATGTCGTAAGAATGTCGGACGACAGCTCAGTGAAAATGGTTCTCGAAAACGAACCCACAGGTACAAGAAGAAGAGGCGCGCAACGAGGAAGGTGGATCGCGAAGGCGACCTGTGGACCCTCCGCAGACAGCGAGGCTGGCGAGGTACAGCCATGGACCAATTACAAAGGAAACACCATCTGTGTACAGCAGAGGCCACGCCCACCTTAGTCTGATTGATAAGATAAGGTAAGTCCTGGAAGGTAAACAGATAGAATGAGATATCTTGGGATGTTCTAGGTCACCAAAACTGCCCTTGAGTTCAGAAGTTAGGATATACAGTCGCAACCATAGCTTTATAACCTATGAAAGGTGACGATATGCATTCAAACACATTCAGTGAATCTTCTATAAGGTGATCAGTCGTTATCAGATTATCGTGGGATGTTCAAGTTCATAAAACCTTACGTGAGTTCAGAACTTAAGATATACAGTAGTAACCGTAGCCTCTTGGGCTTCACAAAACAACGATAACTATTCAAACAAATTCAATGAATATTCTGAAACGTACACAGACATCATAGGATAATCTGGTTAGTTTTAGGCCATTCAAAACTTAAGGTCTACAATTGTAACAGCTTTTTGGGCAATACAAAGTTAAGTTAGTTTGTTCGCATGAATATCCCAAGATTGTCTCATAATGTCTGTTGATCTTCCAAGTCATTCATAGAATATGTTGGAATATATATCATAACATTGTAAAGCTGATAAAGCTACTGTTACAACAGAACATCTTAAATTCTGAACTCTAGGATAGTTTAGACGACCTAGCACATCTCAAAACAATGTATCGTATTTTTTTCAATCAATTCTATATTATTGAGCACCAATTTCATCAGAACACACCAAATTGCTTGCATAATGTTTATTTGGTAGGCTCAGGCGTGTGTAATACTTTACGGAGCCGATGTTCAATATTGTTGCTCACATTTTTTTTTCGATATTAGTAAAAGTGGGATGCCAATTACTCGTGGCTAGCTCGAGGCTAATGGGTCACATTATCGTTTGAAATGGGCTAGGTAGAAAACTAAATTATGCCATCAATTGCTGCTTTTGGTTGCGACAATGTTGGGATAACGCTTAAATTGGTTCAATACCATCCTGGCCTTCTCCGGATTTGATGTGCCACGTTTTTTGTCACTTCTATTTTTCCGCTTGGTTGTCTTACGGTCCTTGAACGTTTTGATCCCATGAAATACGGTTGAATGTGCGATTCCGAGCTGTTTTTCGATCCATCGATGAGAAGCGTTTGGGTTTTCGAAGTGAGTGCCCAAAATTTGTTGGCGCACTATTTTTTAATGCGAAGCCATCAATGAAATCACTCGACCGATTTTCACGAAACTCATTATTCAATTGGCACAACACAATTAAGTACATTCAGTTAAAATTTCAATAATTTTTACCCACACGCTAAAAAGCTACGAATAATTGCGTGTGTCCAAATTCCATCGAATACAGTCTTTATCCCCAATGCGAAATTGATCGCTGCCAACATTTACGGAACAAGTTTCCTGAAGTTTTCGGAAGGCAGATGACGCAGCCAAAAGTTGGTTGAATACTGCACGCATTTTGAATTGACGGTTAATCATTAGTGTATTTATAATTTTCGGAACAGTCTATACAAGGTAGACAATTTTTATCGTGGACACCATATTGTTCATTTCCATTAGAGACACGGAAGTGAAAAATCAATTCCTTAAGTTTTAGAACTATAATTGTTGAAATGAAAATAAGAAATTTGAAACTTCGTCCACAAAAACAGATAAATCCATTTGAAAAACGTATCTGGGAATGAAGCTTTCGCGCACGAAAAAAAAATCAAACTCAGAAAATAATCTTCCCAATCGTTTCAATCTCCGAAGCTTTAATCGTCGATGTGGGTTTTGTCGCTGAACCTTAGTTCAATGCCACTTTGCGCGGCAATTTACGACAAAGAGCGTATTTTTTTTTTTGCCCTAAGGCAATCGGGGAAAAGGGGGAAACATAAAACTCGCCAACAGAAGCAGTGTAAAGTGAAGCGATGGAACGGAATGGAAGTCTCTTATTCAATTAAGCATTCCGTCCATCCGGTCGTCTTCCGTTGGTGCTTAATTGTCTGATCCGACATGCCCGGAAGGAAATTGGTTCCCATTAAGTTTATTGTGCTAATGGATGTAGAACAGCGAGAAGCCATTCTGAAATGTTGGAATGCAGAAGACATTATTGGACCACATCGGATGTGAAGAGCTGGTTCTGGGAAGTGGAAGGATGATGCTTGCAAATATTTTGTCTATTGGACGTCCGTTGACCGCGATATCGCTAGGAGGGTTGACATAAATGGATAATTGAGCGTTGTTTATGCACCGCGACAACTCTTTTTTCTTCACTTTTTAAAAAACGCTTTCACGAGTGTATTAGTAGAACGACTGTAATTTGAAAATAAGGGAAATTCAAACCAACATTTTACGTGTTCACTTTTCTTAATTAAAAATAAAAAACAAATAAACAGAAAAACTGGTCTACAGAGATTTTTAGACCCAGTGCTAGATGCAAGTTTCCGTTAGTTTGGTTCCCAAAACCACCGAATATTGTAGTTTGACCTCTTTCTTTAACAAATCAAATATTGAAATTTTCATATATTTTGAGAACCACTCAAATAACTGCTTCAGGTTGAATGTCAATGCTCCAGAAGTTTTTTTTAATTTCTCAGACTTTAGCAAACAACTTTGCAGAAGAAATTGTGTAGATCCTCCTTCACCAATAAAAGCTTTGACCGTCAAAATGCAGCATATTTTAGAAAAAAAAAAACTGCAAAGTACAGTACAAATTGGTTTTTTTTTCACGGGGGATACGTTCCACTTTTACTATAAAACCGTGTAAAAAATACTAAATAGTGTTGATAAATTCTTATGCATAAACATTTTAAATTGCTTCGATTTTGTTTGCATGTGTTGCCTTTCCATGCAATGGTCAAAATACAGTTCTTAAAATTTTGAGTATTTACAAAAGAAATTGTGAATATTTTTAAAAATTGCCATGATTCGAATTAGATCGATAAGTTGTTCCGTTCTGGAGTTTTCGCCGAAGACAAAACGTGTAAAAAAAAAACCGAGTAGAAAAGACCTTAGTGTAAACTCTCAGATCTGCGCGGATTCCCTTGAGAAGGGTCTCAAATGATATATGGTCCAAATCACAGTGACGTCACACCTCAGATTTGACAGATACTGGTGCCCTTGTGTTCAGAAATTCGTGTGTGAGTAAAAAAGACAGGGTTATTGCGATCTCTGTGACGGTTATTGCTATCTCTTATACTCTCATGGTCAAAAGTGAGGTTAGCTTTTTCCGTGCAATAGTCTATAGGTATTAAACTTTGTTGTTTCATCAGAAAATATCTCGTGACCCTTTGTAAATGGGAAGTTACTTCCGTGAACAAAGTTGTTCAGTACACACTCAGATTTTTTTTTACAGAAATCTGTAAAAGTTAACCGGTAATTCGGTAATCTAATTTAACGGATTTCGGTAAAATTTAACCGAAACCCGGTAAGTTTTTTTTACAGATAATTGTAAAATTTCACCGAACTCCGTTAAATCGGATTACAGAACGTTCAGCTGTTGAGGATTCGGTAAAATTTTACACATTTCTGTAAAAAAAATCTAAGTGTGTAGACCAAGGTCTTCAGGATGGTGAAGGCGTCCCCGGCGTAGTGATTAACATCCATACCTCTCACGCCAAAGTCAACAGTACGAATCTTACCCCTGGAAAAGTTACGAGAATACCCAGAAGGTATTCGAGTGACCACGACGGGAGATGAATCTGCCCAGGGCTAAAAAGAGGTCTTCAGGATTATCTCACTACACGGCGCTAGTGTGCATGTCAACTTTCTTTATTATAACCTGAATCTCGAGATCCTTGACGTGTAGCAAGTTGGCGTCTTCCGCAAAGATGTATGGTTGAGTGAGGCCTTTCGGATGGTTTCAACATTAGTTCAGAACTCGTCCGCTACATAGCACTAGCGTGCATGTGAACTTTGTGTGTTGCCTACACACTTAGATTTTTTACAGAAATCTGTTAAATTTGACCGAATTCTCAACAGCTGAACGTTCGGTAATCCGATTTAACGAATTTCGGTCAAATTTTACAGTTATTTTAAAATTACCGGATATCGGTAAAATTGTACTGAAATCCGTAAATAGGATTTCCAACCGATCAGCTGTTAAGAATTCGGTAAAATTTTACAGACTTCAGTAAAAACATCTGAGTGTTTGAATTTTGAGATCTAGATCGTGTATATATTTACTGTTTTCAGTATTTAATAGTTCAGAACTATTCCACTCCGTGATGCTTGTTAACTTACTGTATATTCTGGATCTCGAGATTATTGAAATATAGCAAGATGGCATCTTTAAAACAGATATTAGGAAGTCAGAGCTTTTTGAATGGCTTACACATTACAGGGTGCGGCAGAAAATAATGCGAAAATTTGTTCTATTTTTTTCAAATTCCATTGTCAACTAATTCAAGCAATAACATCAACATTTTCCATTTTTCTCCATTTTTATTAATAACATCCTCGAAGCCAGAGCATGCCTTTTGGACGTAGTCCTCCG
>JASCZW010007965.1:0-2500 GCA_034211315.2 Aedes japonicus
TAATCCTCTTTTTAGGCACTGACATTATTCCATTATTTCGATCGTGTCTGATTCCGAGTCATGGGGTGTTCGCTGTTGCTCTGTTTTTTTGTGGTGTTTTTTCCTTTTTGGGGTTCCGTCCAGCTCGCGTTCTGGGGATGGTTCATGTTTTTTTTTTCCAATTTAGCCTTTTTTCCATGTTTTTCCTTGATGTGTAGAATTTTTTGGTCCTGTTTCTCGATTTGTAGTTTGAGTGTTGTAATTAAATCGTCTTTTTTCTGCATTTCGTTGGTTAAGAAATTACAGTGGGTTTCAAGCGCGTTCAGTTCAGATTCCTTTTTTTCGACGTAAGCCTTAAGTTCGGCTTCTTTTTCCTTAATTTGGGCATCCAATTTTTTCAACTCTTCTTCCTTTTTGGCGAGTAGTTCCATTTTCTCCGAGATGGATTTGAATTTAGATTCCATTTCTTGTTGCCATTTGGATCGTTCATTTGAGATGATTTTGTCCAAATCGCTTGTTTTGCTGGCGTAGCTGTCCTTACTAGTTTTGGCTTCTACCATGCGGCGAGCCGCCGGGTATGATATGTTTAGGTCAGTTTTTGTTTTGACGATTAGTTTTTCTGTTTGGTATGCGCGGCATTTTTTGTTTGTCGACGAGTGTTTTTCTTTGCAGTTGATACAGGAGTACTCCTTACTGCATTCTTCTTCATCTTTGTGTGCTGCTTTGGAGCAGTCTCTGCATCTTTCTTCTTTTTCGCATGCTTTGCTGATATGTTTGAACTCATAGCAGCGGAAACATTGGATAGGTCGGGGATAGAATTTCTCAGTGCGACACACTCGCCAGCCGATGACTACTCTGTCCGGTGGTGCGGAAGTTGAGAACGTTAGTATTACCACTCCGGTATTGGTGCGTGGTTTGTCTCCGTTTGACCGGGAGATATGTTGCACTTTAATTACGTTTTGCTTTTCCAGCTCCGTGAGAATTTCCTTTTCGTCGAATTCGATGAGTTGGCTGCATGCAATTACCGCCCTCGAAGTATTGAGCCTAGTGTCCAGTTTTACCGTGACTGGGGTGTTATCTCCCAGTGTTTTCATTTGTTCGATTATGCGTTTAGCGTATTTTTCTTTTAGAGCCACCGTAAGCGAACCGTCGCTTCGGTTACTCCATATTTTTTCGACGCTCCCGTACGTTTCGATGGATTTGGTGACCAGAAAAATGTTGTGATTTTCCAGTCTGCCATCAACCTTGTTTATTATGACGTACCTTGTACACATTCCATTTGCTGAGAGGGCCAAATGGGGGGGACCGGGGTCCCCTCCACTCTGTGAAGCCATTTTCGCCTTCTATTTCACTGCACTATGTGTATTGTGTTTCACTCAGTATCTGCAGGGTAATCACTTTCGCGCCCGGTAAGTCACTTGGAACAAACTGCAAAGCTATGCACTTGCCGATATGTGTTCGGTGCACTGCCACTGCAGGCGATACACGTCCGAACTGAACGGTGGTTCAACTGGGTATGATTTGAAATATGGTGACCTAAATAAGTCACATCAGAACAGAAAAAATGGCATTTTGACGGATTTAATTTTAAATTTCGTTCACGAAGTTTACTAAAAACTTTTTCTAAATTTTGAAGATGATGTTTAATGGAACATCCGATGACGATAATGTCATCGATGCATAAAAACGCACAGTCCGCAGGAAGACCACTCAATGCTATGGTTGGTTGATACAACGGAGGCACACTCCTCAACGTTTGTGTTTGCGGTTGGCGATTCTTTTTTCGAACGGCGGAGGCGCACTCCTCAACGCACGTTTACAACCCAACGTAAATTTTAATTTCTTTCAACGGTGGAGGCGCACTCCTCAACACACGTTTTTCTACTTCATAATTGGTGTACGCACGCTACTTTGCATAGTTCTTTTTCCCGTCGAACGCGACCGTTTTGCAGTGCGGAAAGTTCAACTTTTCTTCTAAAGTCAGTTACTCTACTTGCGTTTCACACGACTCGGAGCAAAAGCACAATTACACTTGAAACTATGTTCTAATTTTCAAAAAAAAAGTTTGTTGCACTCTAATTTTTGTGTGTTCTTAGTCTGTTTTTTTTTTGTTCTTTTAAACGTTAGCAAGGTCGGCTACCGACTTCGCCGCCTTTAAAGCTTGCAACTTGGTTTGTTTTTTATACATTTTATAAATGGTGATTAGCAATTGAATCACCACCACCGCTAAAATAACACGAATTAATGTTTCGTGATGCTCAAGCTGCTCACTGTGCATTTCTTGTGTGTTTATGATTCTTATTTGGGGATCCGCGTTGTGGGCTACTGTTGACTTTGATTGCTATTTTCCCATGATTACGGTTATCGTCCAAACGCACGCACTTTACTAATGAATGGCTTGTTTAGCAATTTCGTTCACTGCTTTCAGTTCTTCTAAGTAACTGTTGCTTGCTTCGATAATCTTCCTTGCTGTAAATGTCAGCAATAACAACAGCGCGAAAATGACAATGCACCGCGTCAC